>RJWJ010006365.1:0-62842 GCA_004363605.1 Indri indri | reverse complement strand
CCCTAATGAAAGTAAATTCAAAAATAAGAAGTGACCACTTCTCCAGATGTGAAGAAACCATTGTAATAGTATAGGAAATACGAAAAGGCAAAAACATTGTGACACTCCAAAAGGAACACAATAATCCTCTAGTAATGAACCCTAACCAAAGGGAAATCCTCAAAATGCCAGATAAAGAAGTCAAAATATTTGCTGGATGTGGTGGCTCACACCTATAATCTTAGTACTCTGGGAGGCTGAGGTGGGAGGATCACTTGAAGTCAGGAGTTTGAGACCAGCCTGAGCAAGAGCAAGACCCCATCTCTACTAAAAATAGAAAAATCAGCTGGGTGTGGTGGCACACATCTGTAATTTCAGCTATTCAGGAGGCTGAGGCAGGAGAATCACTTGAGCCCAGGAGTTTGAGGTTGCAGTGAGCTATGATGATTCCACTGGCCTCTAGCCAAGGTGACAGAGTGATACTATGTCTCAAAAAAAAAAATTCAAAATATTAATTTTAAAGAAGCTCCATGAAATGCAAGAGAAATCTGAAAACTAATATAAAGAAATAAAAAATCAATTCAGGATATGAGCAAGACACTTACCAAGGAGATGGATATCATAATTAATAAAACAGAACTTCTGTAAATGAAATATTCACTGAAAGATTTACAAAATACACTTGAAAGTTCAATAATAATCTAGACCAAGCAGAAGAAAGAATCTCAGAACTTGAAGACAGGTCTTTTGAATTGATCCATTCAGGCAAATTTTTTTTAAAAAAGGAAGAAAAAAGAATGAACAGTACCTTCAAGAAGTATGGGACTACATAAAGTGACCAAACTTACGAATCATCAGCATTCTCAAGGGAGAAAAAAAAGCAAAAGGTTTAGAAAACCTATTTAAGGAAATAATTGATGAAAAACTTCTCTCATTTAGCAAGACATTTAGATGTCCAGATACAGGAGGCCCAATGATCACTAGGGAAATACATTGCAAAGTGGACTTCACCACTCCATATAGTCATCAGACTGTCTAAAGTTAATGTGAGGGAAAAAATCCTAAAATGAACAAGAGAAAAGCATCTAGTCATCTATAAAAGAAACTCCATCAGACTAACAGTGCACTTCTCAGCAGAAACCTTATAAGCCAGAAGATAATGAAACGCTATTTTCAAAGTACTAAAAGAAAAAATCTGCCAGTCAAAATTTTACATCCAGCTAGAATAAGCTTTATAAATGAAGGAGAAATAAAGTTTTTTCCAGATAAGCAAACATGGAGAGAATTCATCAACACTAGATTGGCCCTACAAGAAATGCTCAAAGCAGTCCCAAACATGGAAAATCAAGGTCAATATTCACGATCATTAAAACACATGAAAGTATGAAACTCACAGGTCATATGAAACAGTCACACGAAGGAAGAAGAGAAATGAATCAAATGACAACATGACAGAACTCCACCAAACCACAAAGACAAACAGAGAAAAAGAAATAAAGAATTTCTGAAACAAGTAGATAAGAATTAACAATATGACAAGAACAAAATCTCACATATCAATCTTAACCTTGAACATAAATGGATTAAATGCCCCACTTAAAAGATATAGATTGGAAGAATGGATTAAAAAAATGATCCAACTATACACTGCTTATAAGAAAATCACCCTGTCTATAGAGTGGAAAAAGATATTCCATGAAAAAGGAAACCAAAAGCAAGCAAGAGTAATAATACTTAGATAAAACAGACTTGAAATAAAAAAAAATAGTGAAAGTCAAAAAGACAAAGAAGGCCATTATATAATGATAAAAGGATCAGCAAGAGGATATAACAATCCTACATATATTTGCAGGTAGCATCAGAGCACCCAGATTCATAAAAAAATATATATTATTTGGCCTAAAGAAAGACATAGAAGGAAATACAATAATAGTGGGGGACTTCAACATCCCACTGACAGCACTGTACAGATCATTGAGACAGAAAATCAACAAAGAAACATTGGAGTTAAATTAGACTTTAGACCAAAGGGACCTAATAGACATTTACAGAGCATTCTACAAAACAACTACAGAATATTCATTCTTCTCTTCAGCACAGAGAACATTCTTCAAAATATACTATGTGTTAGGTAACAAAACAAGACTTAATAAATTTTAAAAACTCAAAGTCATATTAAGTACAATCAAGTAAGCATCTTCTTAGACCACAGTGGAATAAAACTAGAAATCAATGCCAAGAGGAACTTTGGAAACTATACCAAAACATGGAAAATTAAACAACATGCACCTAAATGATCCTTGGGTCAAAAATAAAATTAAGATAAGAATTTTTAAAATATTTTGAAATGAATGAAAATGAATACACAACATACCAAAACCTCTGAGATACAGGAAAAGCAGTGCAAAAAGGGATGCTTATAGCATTAAATGCCTACATCAAAAAAATAGAAAGGCCACAAATTAACAACCTAGTGTTGCTCCTCAAGGAACTAGAAAAATAGGAACAAATGAAATCCAAAGCTAGTAGAATAGAATTAAATGAAATAGAGACCAAAATAATTACAAAGGATCAATGAAATGAAAAGTTGGTTCTTTGTAAAGGAAGCCAAATTGATAAACTACTAACTAAACTAAACTAACCAAGAAAAGAAGAGGGAAGATCCAAATAAACATGATCAGAAATGAAAAACAACTGATACCACTGAAATGCAAAAGATTATCAGAGACTATTATGAACAACTATACACTCACAAACTAGAAAACCTAGAGGAAATGGGTAAATGCCTGAAAACATAAACCTCCCAAGATTAAACCAGAAAGAAATAGAAATGCTGAACAAACCAATAATGGGTAGTGAGATTGAATCAGTAATTTGAAAATCTCCCAACAAAAGAAATGCCCAGAACCAGGTAAATTCACAGCCAAATTCTTCCAAATGTACAAAGAAGAGCTGGTACCAATCCTCCTGAAACTGTTCTGAAAAATTAAGGAGGAAGGAATTCTCCCTGATGCATTCTACAAAGGCAGTATCACACTGATACAAAATCCAGGAAAGGATACAACAACAACAAAAAAGAAAACTACAGAGTGATAGCCCTGATGAAGATAGATGCAAAACTCCTCAACAAAATACTAGCAAACTCAATCCAACAGCATATCAAAAAGATAATACATCATGATCAAGTGGGTTTTATTCTAGTGATGCAAAGATGATTCAATATATACAAATCAATGAATGTGTTTCATCACATAAACAGAATTAAGGGGAAAAAATATGCCCGTCTCAATAGATCAGAAAAAAAATTTGATAAACTCCAGCATCCCTTCATGATAAAAACCCTCAGCAAACAAGGCATAGAAGGAATATACCTCAAAATAATAAAGGCCATGTATGATAAACCCACAGCCAGCATCATACTGAATGGGTAAAAGTTGAAAGCATTCCCTCGAATAACTGGAACAGACAAGGATGCCCACTTTCACCACTCCAATTCAACATAGTACTAGAATCCTAGCCAAAGCAATCAGACAAGAGAAAGAAATAAAAGACACCCAAATTGGAAAAGAGGAAGTCAAATAATCTCTGTATACTAATGATATAATCTTATATCTAGAAAACAATAAAGACTCCACCAAAAATACTCTTAGATTTGATAAATGAGTTCAGTAAACTTTCAGGATACAAAATCAACATACCAAAATCTGTAGCATTTCTTTACACCAATAACAGTCAAGCTGAGAACAAAATCAAGAAGGCAATCCCATTTACAATAACTACAAAGAAAAAATCTAGGGAGTTAAAGATCTCTACAGGGAAAACCACAAAACATTGATGAAAGAAAGTATAGATGACACAAACAGAAAAATATCCCATATTCATGGATTAGAAGAAACAATATTGTTAAAATGATCATAATTCCCAAAGCAATCTACAGATTCAATGCAATCCCTATAAAAATGCCAATGTCATTTTTCTCAGAATTACAGCAATCCTAAAATTCATATGGAACCAAAAAAAAAAAAAAAAAAAAAGAGCCCAAATAGCCAAAGCAATCCTAAGCAAAAAGAGCAAAGCTGGAGGCATTACAATACATGACCTCAAATTATACTTCAAGGCTATAGTAACCAGAGCAGCTTGGTACTAATATAAAAATAGACACATAGATCAATGGAACAGAATAGAGAACCTATAAATAAAGCCACATATCTATCGCCAACTGATCTTTGGCAAAGGCAACAAAAACATACACTGGGGAAGCAACATCCTTTTCAATATGTGGTACTAGGAAAATTGGATTGCCACATATAGAAGAATGAAATTGGATCCCTATCTTTCACCATGTTAAAAAAAAAATTAACTCAAGATGGATGAAAGACTTAAATGTAAGACTGGAAATTTTAAAAATACTGGAGAAAACGTAGGGAAAACTCTTCTGGATTTTAGTCTAGGCAAAAAAATTCATGACTAATTCCTCAAAAGCACAAGCAACAAAACCAAAATAGACAAATGGAACTTAATTTAACCTAAAAGCTTCTGCACAGCAAAAGAAATAAACAACAGAGTGAGCAGAATCAATGGGAGAAAATATTTGCAAATAATGCCACTGACAGGAGACTAATATCCAGAATTTACAAGGAATTCAAACAACTAAACAAAAAAGAACAAATACTCCATTAAAAAGTGGGCAAAGGACTTGAATAGACATTTTGCATAAGAATACATACAATGGCCAACAAGAATATGAAAAAACACTCAACATTACTAATCATCTGAGAAATGCAAATTAAAACCACAATGAGATATCATCTTAGACCAGTCAGAATGGCTGTTATTAAAAAGTAAAAAAATAACATATATTGTTAGAGAAACTTACACACTATTTGTAGGAATGTGAAATAGTACAAACTCTATGTAAAACAGTATGGAGATTTCTCAAAGAACTAAAAATAGAACTGTCATTTGATCCAGCAATCCCACCACTGAGTATCTACCCAAACGAAAAGAAATCATTATATAAGAAAAGATAACTGCACTCATTTTTATTACTGTACTACTCACAGTAGCAAAGATACGGAATCAACCTAAGAATCTATGAATGGATGATTGGATAAAGAAAATGTGGTATATATACACAATAGAATACTATTCAGCCATAAAATAGAATAAAATTATGTCTTTTTCAGTGACATGAATGGAACTGGAGGCCATTGTCTTAACTGAAACAACTCAGAAACAAAAAATCAAATACTGCATGTTCTCTCTTATAAGTGGGAGCTAAATAATATATACACATGGATATAGAGTATGGAATGATAGACATTGTAGACTTAGGAAGGTAGGAAGGGGGTGGATGATAAGAAATTGCTTAATGGGTGCAATGTATGGTATTCAGGTGATGAATATACTAAAGACACCACTCACAATATGTACATGTAACAAAATTGTACTTGTACCCCTTAAATTTATACAAATTAAAAAGAAAGAAAGAAAGATAAGAGAGTGCTTGCCCCTCAAGAAGCTTGGCTTATACAACAGACAATTCATAAACCTTTGAAAAAGTTTAACAAGATTATGTATGACAAAATGTTAAAAAAGAACACTAACAGACAGCAAACATAATTTGAACCAGAAAAGAAAACAATGATGTGGGCTAATAAGAAAGGCTTTGTTAAGGACCTTTAAATATTTCATATCTCTTTTGCCATACAAATAGTAATTTTTTTCATTTGGGTCCATCTTTCAATTTCCTAGCACCATTTATGGACCACTTGAACTAGTGTCTGTACATGATGACTAAATCGTTTTCCTTTCCTCACCTGCCCTGTGTCAGCATGTGCTTTGAGTAGCATAGAGGTTCATCTCTCTGAAGCACATTGTGCTACACTGTGTCAGAGACTCAGGAGGGTTTACACCAAGAGGAGTTTGGATAAGTTCCAGATGATTGCTTAGGAAGGATTTGCCAAAGTGACCCCAGAAGACTCCAGGGGGCAAACAATGACCAGCTTTTTAAATTAAATACAGATCTGGGAGTCACCAGAATTGTATTTAATTCCCAGCTCCTTCAAATATTAATCATATGCTCTTAAGCAAATTACTTAATCTTTTGTTGTCTCAGTTTCCTCTTCTGTAAAATTGCTGTTTCATATATTCTTAGTTAATATTGTGTCAAGAACATTTCCTAAGCATGTACAATAGCGATGCCATAATTTGTGACTTTTATTTTCAGGTCATCATTATAGCAAGTCTCAAAACAATTTCATTTTAACATATCAGTTTTATAAATTAAGTACTTCAGGATAATTCTTTTTTTATAGAGAAAAGCAAAATTTCATTGAAAAATAATCTTTCAGTGAATCATACTTTTAAATTTTAGGTTTATATAAAAGGAGTACTATAATTGAGCTTTTATCAATCCTTTTAATCTTTTAAATTTGTATTCCCTTGTGTAATGGCCTCAAAGGACTTTTTAGTTAATAAATAAGTAATGTAGTTTCAAAATGCCAGTGTAATACTGAGGCATAATTTAATTACTGAAATTGGAAAGAGTCCATTCTTTCCTTTAAACTAAATTACAAAGTAGAACTAGCCTATAAGTCATGAATTTTAATTTTTAAAAAATTTAATTTATATTCTTTCCCTTTTATTTAATTTTCTTCTTAAAAACACCTTCTACTTTAAAAACAAAATCAGTTTTGGATACAGAAAGGCTGTATTTATGGAACTCCAATTAATGAGGACTATCCGTAACCTAAGATGGCATGGTCATTAAGAGTAGAGCTCCCAAAATGTTTACCTTGCATCTGACCACAGAAAGAGATGTAAAGTACAATTATAGCCGGAAAAATTCTCCAGCCCAAATGTGCTTGTTAAGTTTGTTTATCCAGTTACACCAAATGCCACACAGCTGTAAACTATTTAGAGGTTTGCTAGACACTCCTGTCTAGGAATTTTTTTCTTTCTTTCTGATTTTCTGCCTCATATCACACTGGGGACAATTTAATGTGACTGCATTAAGTATTTTCTGAACTGCTGCTATTTCTAAATATTCTGATGTCTTTGGGGCATACTTTCCTCAAAAGCCAAATTTTCTTAAGACTTTGGTTCAATTAATTTAGCACATTAAGTAATATGAGTTGATACAAACAACCACAATTATTATTTTGTCCAACAAAGGCCTAGGTACTGGGGCTAAAGCAAGAGTAAGGCACACAGGTGGCTGTTTTTATGGAGAATACATTCTATGGGGGAGGGGGAGACCTAAAAGCAATAAATAACCAAATAAGAGAGAATATTCCAGAAAGAAATGATATGCAAATAAGGAATGTGGGCGACAACTTTCCTGGAAGGTCTTTTTCAGGTCTATTTTCTAAGGAAGCTACAAGAGCATGATTCACATCAAGAGGCAGCGAATCTCTGGCATGCCCCCTTTCCCTTGTGGAGACTTTAGAGAGAGAAAGGATGGAGAATCCAAAAAAATGGACAGAGCAAAGATAAACAGCAGGCATAACTGAGGAATAAACAAAATAACCAGCAAGAAGGAATGGAGCACCAAAAGTGGCCGGAAGAACATGCGCCTACAGGAATGTGTGGGTGTCCTGAGCAGCCATCAATGTTACAGAGGCTCTGGGCTTGGAGAGCTGGAAATCATGTCCCCCAGCCCTCCTACTTTACAGATAGAATGCAGATAGACTTTTACAGATAGAATTTTAACATCTGAAATTAAGAACTTCAGATCACATCTCTAGGACCAACTTGCTCTGAGCATACACTAGATTTCTCTTGGCTACGGAGTCTTTGCTTTCATCAAACGCCTGTAATCCTCTCATCATCAGAAGAAATAAGCGATGATAAACCCTGGGCCACATAGAGGTACCATATATAGGCTCAGCAAAAGGCAGAAGCAAGAGGTACATTTTTGCTAGTTTTCAGTTCAGCCCTGTGTAAGAGAAGTTTTAGGAAAGGGCAGAAAAAAAAAAAAAAAAAAACAAAGCTACCTATGAGCAATGGTAATGCGATTCTCTGTCCTTGTTTCCCAGTTCTGGTGATAGTATTACTTCTCTGTTATTCATTATGAACTGCTGCATAACAAACTACCCCTATATTTAGATGCTTAAAACAATAATAAGCAAATATTAGCTTGTAGTTTCTGAGAGACAGACATTTGAGAGTAGCTTAGCTGAGTGGCTGTGGCTCAGGCTGCCTTATGTGGTTGCAGTCAAGAAGTTGGATGACTCACACCGCTGTGCACAAGAGGACTCAGTTCCTTGCTGGATGTTGGCAGGAGGCCGCGGTTCCTCACCACATGGACCTCTCCTGCTTTTCATGCCATGGCAGCTGACTCTCCCCAGAACAGATGATCAAAGGCAGCAAAATGGAAACCACAAGGACTCTTGCTTTAGCCTTGGGTAACACACTCTTTTATTTCCACGGTATCTTATTGGTTGCATGTCAGCCCTATTCACCGTGGGAGGGGACTACAAAAAGGCACACATCCCAGGAGTGGAGGACCACTGGAGCCATCCTGAAGGCTACCAGCATTTACACACTGACGTGAAATGTTTTTCCTTTTCCACCACCTACCACTTATATTATTTATTTAATATGTTTCCTAATATGGGCTTTAAAAAAACTCATTTAAGCAATAATGTCTATGAAATCATAAATTTTATGTGATCTTTATATTTATTTTAATATATTAATTTCCAAATAAAAATAGAACTATTAAAACACATTTTCCCTTCTAATAGCAACTCCAGCATCACCTGTGTTATGTGTATTACCGTTTGTGAAGCACCGCTAGCCTCAAGCTTGAGCTGGTCTTACTTGAGGGAGATCCTTATAAGCTCTGTGTAAGTCAGGAGGCATTTGTTTCATGTGACATCCTTACTTACTAAATTCCCTGGAAGTATGAGGTAATAGTACTTGAGAATAGACTACAACACGATAACAAAGCCATTTGCTGCAGTGGTTGTAGCTGTCACTTGCCAGCTATCATTTGTAATTACTTAAAATAGAAACAGTTTAAAGAATTAAACCATAAGGGTAAAGCAGATTGTTCTGAGGACATAAAACTAAACTCACCTTATTATGTATTGTTACACTGCTGTCCACTTTCATTACCAAAGGCCATAAAGCAATTTTAACTGTTCCCTGAAATGTCACCAGCAATAAGCATTTTTGCTGTACTGTTCTGTTGATGTAAGAGTTATATTTTAGAACTCTTGCAGGTGGGAAATCTAGAAATGCTTTCTGGTCTTTGTGTATTCATTTAAATATTTGATTTGGGTAACCTCAATGTTACTTTAACTGTGGTTGGGGAAATCATGTCATAATCACTGAATTTTATTAGCGACCAGCCCTTTTTAACCATAAAATTCAATGTTCTGAAACCTATTGCCTGTTCTGTCCTGTGCTTCTGACTTTATCTCTTGCTCTTGATGGTACATCCATGAGCCCTCATTATGCTTTCCTGAGGGTGCTGTATTTACTGGTGTCCTTCATGGCCAAAGGTGACAATACAGACAATGTAAGAGTGTGGCTGGCTGGAGGAATCTCTATACTGAGTACCCAGAGCATCTTCTGTGCAGGGTCCAGATTCTGTGATTCGACCATATAACTGTTAGATTTATTTTTTACTTCATTGGAGAAGAAAATGATCTCTTTTACTTTAATTCTAAATTCAGAGCTGAATTAATATAACTGTTAGATTGTTAAGTAGGTTTTCTTCACCATTATGTTTTGAAAACTAGGAAAAGCATAGGGAGCTGCAAAGCAGCACATACGTCTGTCACATCAATGCCATTGTTCTCCAGAGTACTTCCCCCTCCTTCACTCGATGTCTTTACTAAGAAACTTAACTTTCAAGAATAAATGTTTTGTAACTTAAACCTATGTATGCCCAAGTGTGCTTCATGAAGACTAGGGAAGAAAGATCAGCCTGGATTATTTTGGAGACTTTTAATACCTGGTCTCTGTTATAACTATTTGCGACTTGGGCATATTTGAAGGTAATTTATCCAGTTGTTATTTTTGTCTTCTTTTACATCCAGATAAGAAGTACAGTATCAAAAACTCATTACAGCTAAATAAAATAAAGACAAATGTATTTTAAGCTATAAGGACCATTGTGTAGGTATTTAAGAAAAAGAGTCCAAGTAGAGCTGGAGTTATGATAAAAGTAGACCTGAAAGTCATGATCAGGAGTTGTTCTTTATAGCTCTCAAACGCCACGTGTTTTCTATCATCCTTGTTTCCCTCTTTGCTCCTCCATTCTCAAACGGCTTCCTTGCTTGCCACTGGGCACCCACCCTTACACAATGTAACTATTTAGTGCCAGCCATTGTCTAATGAATATCTCTGTGTGTCTCCTTCCAAATTAGAGAAAGAAAGGGAAAGAGACCTAAATGTTATTTATACTGTCTCCATAGAGATTCTAAGGAAGATGATATTAATGGTAGTTCCTTATTTACTGAATGGGATGAGGAATATGAAAACGCAAGATATAAGGAAAGAGATTTTAAATTACTCTGAGAGAAGGAAAAGTTAAGAAAGAAATGAATGGTCTTGATAGCGGTTAAAAATTTTGGTGAGTTGTTGGGAAGGACACGAACATTTAATGAGGACTTTTGTTAAATTTTGTTGTGCATTGCAGTATAATTTTCTGTTTTGTCTCCCCATCAAATCTTCTGTAATATCTCTTTCTGACCTTTGTATAGTCGAGATTGCTTCTGTGAACTGTAAATGTTATGTCAAGGTGAGCACAGGTTAAGAGAGCACAGTGACTCCACTCAGCAGTGCAGTCACACCTGTGGGGCACAAAAAGCACACAGACTCTTTAGCTTCATTACTAAGTTCTTCCATGACTTAGCACACAGCTAGTTTTCCAACTTTATTTCCAAGAAGCCATGCTCATATACCCAAAATCCAGCCAGGATGAACTGATTTCTGTAATCCCCTTGTTTTTCATACTTCTGGGTCAAAAGACCCAACCCAAATGCTACTCTCCGCAGCCAAAATTAACCTCTATTTCTCAGCTTTTATATAGCACTTTGTTTGGCGCTCATGCAATTCCTCTATCACATTGTGCCTTGCACCACTGACGTGAGTGATTGTATGCTTCATCTACCCTATCAGAACATAGGCAACATCTCATCCACCACTCAGATCCCACAGGGGCCAAGCTTAGTGCATGACACATATGAGCACTCAGTAAATGTTTCTTAAATTGAGTATAAAGGTCGGTAACTCCGTTCACTATGTGGTTTGCATAAGGTGTGTTCTTAAATACATTTATTTAAGTGTACATTTTCATGATGAAGATATTTTAGCTTATTGCTGGTAAAATAATGAGCTTTCACTTACCTGCCACATAGCGGTTCAGAAGATAAATTGGAGCATTGACATGCAAACACTTTAGGAAGTAAAAACATACCATATGAAGAACAGAGCTTGTTTATTGCTATAGCCACTACATGCAGTTGATCCCTATAACTCGGTGTCTCTCTATACTATGGGGAATCATGATAGTGTAGGTTAATCTGAACCTTCCACGTCAATGCTAGTCCAGTTGTGAACTGCAGACCAGTGCCAACCCAAGAACTGTTAATAGTCTATAATGAAATAAGCAGAAACATTGGGAGTAAACTTTTAAAAACTCCTATAGCAATTTGACAGAATGACTATTGAATTCAATGACAAAAATGTGGCATATGTCTATATACCTTTTTCTTGTTAATTTTCATTTTGCCAGTAATAGATTTTTTATTGCATTGTATAATAGAATTGATCTACAAGGGATTGCAAACAAAAACAAAATAACATCAAAAAAGCTGGTCCTTCAATCTAGATATGTTGAGAAACGCTGCTCTAAATATTTCTCTCCAGAATGGAAGATACACACATTATGTACATGAGAGTGCCAGGAAAAAGGAGGAACATAAATTTGTAGATATTGTGGGTTATGAAATGCTATTATCAACAAAAGTTAACAAAAAATAACACTAGAGTGAATGGTAATAGAATAAAGCATCTGAAATATGACCATTCTGATTCATGTATTCATTGTGATCCATGTCTTTTTAAAGCCTCGCGCGTCTTTTACCATCCTCTATGCAGACTCCTCTCTCTAGTAAGTGAGCCTACAACTGGAACTTTTAGAGAAACTAACATTTTCTCCTATTTTTAAGTGAATTTGGGGATTTTGTCTGCTTGAAGAAAACATCTATACACCCATTTAGTTAACATTAATGCCCCAGTCATCTGCAAATTTCTGTATGAAAAAGTCCTCAGGAAGCCAATAAATCAATGTCTTTAAAATACAGTTGAGCTTTGGTAATCCTTTGCTTTTTAGCCAATGTAACATTGACCTGTAGGCAAGTTTTCTTAATATGGGTCAGGATAACATTTTGAGCAAGCTCTATGTGGTCTTCTTATTGTCAGAGCACTTTGTTTTTCTAGATTACCAAGATAATACATTTCACAGGGGTTTAGAATATGTTCTCAAACTTTTGAAAAAGATAATTCACCAGCATTTTAAAATTGAATATTCATGAATCATGTTGTAAATTTTGACTTGAGGAATCTTGGATTCATTATTTAGGTCCCAAAATCAGAGGGCAGGGACTGGATTGGATGTCAAGCCTGTGTTGTACCCTCTGTGGTGGTATTGCTCAGAAAAGATTCTTTAATGGGTAGGAGGCAGAGTCCTGAACTCTGCATCAATCTAGACAAAGCAGGAGGGGCTGTTGACCATTTACAATGTACTTTTAACTTTGCTATATTTCATTTCAGTTTTCCTTCCTTCTGCTGCCAGGCAAAACTGGCCCCATGCTGCTCAGGTCCCATGTGACCTGCAGTTGGGAACCTTGACAAGCCCTGTGATATGGTCCTCTGGGGTCCACGCTCCATCTTTACTTTTCTCCTCCTACTTTTCAGATCTGATTATCTTGACTCATTTTGCAAAGCAGCCAATATTTCTTCCAGTCTTTTTTAAAAGGGGGAGTTGGAATGTTTTAGAAATCTGATAGTGCTCCAACAAAGAGAAAATCAGTACCTACTAACCAAGGTGTTTCATATAATACATTAACATCCAAATCTGTTCTAAGTGATATGAATTTAACATTACTTCTTATATAAATGTTTGGGTCAGGTGGTAAAGAAAGTCTAAATTATGCCCACTAGAAGTTCTGAAAACTTTGTTAACTTTCTTCAGCCATGAGTTTAGCTGTAGCTGTTCCAGAAGACCCTCTCCACCTACATAGTCTCAGCTCCCCAACCCATCAGGCCATCCCTCAAGAGCCCTCCTGTTCTCCTGACTCTATCTTCCCTCTCAATGACAGATCCATCACTTCTGATCCGAGGTTTTTCTTTCCACCTGCTGCCTTAGATATGTTTGTCTTCCCCCCTCTTCTTCTCTAGAATTCAGCTAGCTAGCTCCATCTTCACTATCACTCGGTTACCTCTTTGCTTTTAAATTCTCCTCCGCTCCCAAACCCACTTCTGACTCCAAGTGCCTAGGAGGAAAATCCAGACACCATAAAATAAGGTCAGCCATCTTGATCCTGAAACTGAGAGCGAGAGTTTGAGAATTTCAACAGTGATCCACCTTTTTCTGGCTCCTTCCCATAGTTCTCTCTTGCCCCTGGTTAAATTCTGAGTCCTGTTTTGCTGAATATTCTTGTATTAATGACACTACTTTACTTATCTCTGTCCGTTTACTAGAACTTAAATAACCCAGGTAATTCATGCCCCAGTGGAAACAGGAAGAGTGTCAGGCAAGCCTGACGTGTCTTACTGCTTGTTGACAAAGTACTTAACAGTGTACGTCTATGGTCTATGCTGACCTACTCTTGCCTTTTAAAAAAATCTACCAGTTCGGAAACCTAAAATACCATTTTCCATTGTGCTTGCTACTTTCTACCCTTTGAGCCTAATGCCTGTACTCTGCCCTGAGCAACACTCTGCCTGTTGGCATCCTGTGTGACTATTTCACTTGGCACCAGCAGCAGATGCTTTCTAAGACAAAGCAGCTGTGAATGCTCATCAGCCAAGATTTTTCACTTCAATCAGTTTAAACTTGAGGGCACAAAGATGTGGCAGACGTAACTAGACATATTTTCTAGACATATCTTTCAAATTTACCATCACAGCCTTATGCTTGGAGCAGCATATTTGGTCTGTGCCTTAGATATTAGGAAGAACACCAAGAGCCTCCTGTACTGATAATACCCTTCTCCACATTAACCCTTCAAATCTCAATGAATTTCTTGAGAACAAATAGAACGACATCCCCAGGGTCTGGCTTCTCCCTCAGTAGGTGATACTATAACAAATTTCACCTTTTTGAAGTGAGCAATCTGTCAGTTTCAACACATTATTTCCCTTTTTCTCCCATATTTACGTCTGGAGCCAAAACTGATTCTTTTCTCTTACTTAATTCTTTTGAGTAGCTCCCCTTCTGCCGGCTTTCACCAGGCTACCTAAGACTGTTTGGCTTTGCAGTTCCCTCCCTTTTCTGTCTACCTGTGTGCTCCTAGGTGAACACAATCCTATTTGATCCTTTAGGTTATTACACCACCACGTGTGAGCCTCGTTTCTGATTGAATACCATCTCAGAGATGCTAGTCCTCCACACCTATACAGATCACTGCTATCAAAGAAAATAGAACCTGGATCCTGTCCACTGTCCTAATCCTGGCAGAGTTACATGAGGAAACCACTTCATTGTGATCCCCCAAATCCTGATATCCATGTTTACATCATGCATACATAGAGTGGTCCGTGTTCTAAGTGCTCCATACATAAGCACTCGTTGAATCCTCAATAACACTAGAAGGTTTGGAACATCATTAACCCCATTCACAGGCAAGAAATTGAGACACAGAGGCCCAAGTGCACTGCTGGTCATGCAATCTGTCAGCAAGGAACCAGGTTTGACCCAGGAAGTTTGGCTCCAGAGCTCACGCTATTAACCACCATGCTCCAAATAATGTTTCAACATCTAATATTTCTGCTTTCCTTTCCTTTTTTGATCCCATGAGCTTTTTCTACATTCCTAGGACCCTCTTCAACTGCACCCTGACAAATCAGGAGAAAATAAAGATGTCTTTTTGAACCCTTGAAATCTCATGACTTCCTTTCTACTCACCATGTTTTCATTTCTTCATGCAAGTTGAACTCAGTTCTTTTATCTTGGTGGCCTTGCCTGTGACTTACTTTACCAAATATAAATCAACATTTGTAATCCTCCTACTGACATTTCCTGTCAGGAGGTGCAGCTTCAAAGAGAGCATGGCTCCTCCAAGGATACTCACAGCCTTCCTCTGAGCTCCCAACCCTTGAGATTCTAGAATAAAAGTCCTCATTTCCCTCTTTGAGTCACTTTGTGACCATTACGCAGTTTAAGTCATTTTAAAGCACAGAGGGCTATTTGTAATCAGTTACCTTCTTAATCAGGGCTGAAAACCAAGTACATAATGAGGCAGACTCTTAATCAGAAGGTGGGTAAGGTGGCAAAGGAAGGAGCACAGGAAATAGCATGAATTTAAATATTTTAAATGAATATTTAATTTTTTAAAAGTGAATATTTGGACTTAATAATTCAGTAGTAATATGTTGTACAAATGCGTAGCGGCATGAGCTTAAAAGTCTCTTCTTAGCCTGATGTCAAGCTGCATAACTCCTCCCCATGGAAGGGGAGGACCTCTCTTTCCTACTTCCCTTTGTGTCTGTAATGGCTACGTGGTCTCAGTTGGTGATTGAGTAGTTAGCCTTGATTATTCTTTTTCTTTACCTCCCTTCCAATCCATCAGCTTTAAAAAAAAAAACTTCTTTCTCTGGTTTACAAAGCCCAACAAGACCTGGCCTCTTACTTATACTTTGATTTCACCTCTTTCCCCACACCCACACTGGCCTGCTTTCTGTTCCATGACTATTCCATAGTCTTATGTCATTTTTAGGCCCTCCTCACTAGCTCTTCCTCTCTTCAGAATGCTCTCTCACCTGTTCTTCTCATGGCTCATTCTCTCTTGTCAGTAGAAGGCTTCCTGGACAGTCCAATCTCTAGGAACTGTCTAGTGACTTCATCACATCATCACATTTTAATTTTCCGCATTCTACTTATAACAGTTATAAGACCTTACATTGGCAATCATTACCAAAGTTTTAGCTGAATTCATAAAACAGGAGGTGAAAAATACTCCAACATTCTAAGGTGAGATGTTGGACTACACGATTTTACAGAAGGTGGACAGCCTGGTTTTGCAAGTTTTCGCTAACCACCAACCTACAGTCTATAAAAAGAAGGAGAGGATCAAGAGAGGTGTTGAAGATTAGAAATTATTTTTTCAGAGGGAATTAATGGTGTGTTACGAGCTCCTCCTCCAAGATATATACACTAAAGAAGAATGGATGAAGGAGGATGCATTACATTCTTTCCTGTCTGCTAGAGAGCCCATTCAATGATCTTGACCTACGTCCTCTGGAATCATAGGACACAGACTGACCCCTAGAAATGCCTAAGGGCAAGAGACAAGCTTCTCTGACAGAGTAGCAGGAAAAGGAGCCTGAATTGCAAATGGTCTGGATTCTCAGAATTTATTACAGTAAAGGATACATGAGTTTTTCCTCTTGACCAGTTGATGGTCACAGGAGAAAGTGCCAACCTGGAGTCCTTTGAAAAGCCACCAAGAGGGAAAAGTGATCCACAGAGGAGTCAGGCTTCTAGACATCTAACAGCTGAGAGAGAAGATTTATGTGGCCTCTCAGTGGAATACAGATCACTCACATCCCAAACAGAGCAACAGAATTCATATATTCATTCAGTGTAATGGCTATACTGCTGATTTAATTTTTCTCTAGTTTGTTCATTTTCTTTTATATTGCTTGTCTCCTATGACTAGAAAATAAATTTGACAAGAATAAAAATCTTTTTTTAAATTTTTATGGTTAGCTAGAGCAGTACCTGGCAGTCAGTATATTTGTTGAATGAATAATTAATAAATATTGATTAACAATTGATTAATAATAAATATTTATTAGTAGCAATGATTAATAATATTTATTAATCAATAATGTATTTTAATGATTTAATTTATGAAAACTAGGAAGGCATAACTTCCACTTCCTTCTCCCAGTGATATACCCCTAGTTCTCAGCACTGTGTAAGTATCCACTAATATAACGTAGCTATAACTATAACTGTTAAAAAGTAAAATGCAAGAGCTCATAAAAAATATTTGAATTAACAGTCTAACAAGCAATCACTTTGACACTCTCCCCCAATTAATTTTTTTAAATTTTTAATTTTTTAATGGAGCTCCTCATGACAGATCATGTGTTACTAATATAACTATTGTCTTAGGATATTGTAAGTTTCAGCCTACTTACATAGGCCAAATAATTTTATTTTAATAGTCAATGACATTCTTCCTTTTGTTTTTAAATATAGTTTGATATATAAAAAATGTAACACATGTAAGTTGACGCATAATGACATTGGTAAATAGCATTTTATCACATTATAAATAATTGTAGAAAATTATCCAAAGTGTGACATTTTAGAGATAAAATGAAATGCTAAGTATTAAACCCTAAAATAAATTTCAATTCTAATAAACATAATATAAATATATCCTTAACACACTCATGCACAGAATTGTCTTCAGCTGTGTACACACACCTATACATACAAACTTTAGTTTATATATACATATGTATATGTGCACTGTATATAATATATAAAGCTACTATGTATATTGTATGTATATATGTATAGACGACTTATGTGAAGTACACACTGCCTTCCCAAAATGAAGATGAAGAATTCATAGAATTTTAAATTAATTTAAATTATAGCACCAATTTAAGACAGCAAGAAGAAAAATTGCAACAAAAGAACTACAAGACAAATAGAAAATAATTAACAAAATGACAATAAGTCCTTCCCTATCAATAATTACTTCAGATGTAAATGGATTAAACTCCCTAATCAAAAGATACAGACTGGCTGAATGGAAAAAAAAAAACAAAAACAAGATTCAACTATATGCTGTCTAAAAGAGACTCACTTTAGATTTAGGGCAACACACATAGGCTGAAAGTGAAGGGATGGAAAAAGATATTCCATGCAAATCGTAACCAGAGCAGAGCAGGGGTGGCTATGTCAGATAAAATGAACTCAAAAATTTTCACAAGAGACAAGGACATTATATAATGATAAAAGAGTCAATTCGTCAGGAAAATATAAAATTATAAATATATATATGCACTCAACAATAGAGCACCTAAATATATAAAGCAAAAATTAACAGAACTGAAGGGAGAAATAGATAGCAATATAATAATAGTAGGAGACTTCAATACCTCACTTTCAATAGTGGATATAACATTCAGGTATAAAGTCAGTAAGAAAACAGTAGACTTGAACATTATAGACCAAATGAACCTAACAGATGTGTATGCAGAACATTCCACCAAACAGCAACAGAATACACATTCTTCTCAAGTGCACAAGAAATTCTCCCCACGAAAGAGCACATGTTATGTCACAAAACAAGTCTTAACAAATTCAAGAGGATTACAGTTATATCGAGTACAGATGCTCCTTGACTTATGATGAAGTTATATCCCCATAAACCCATTGTAAGTTAAAAATATGTTGAAAATGCATTTAATATGCCTAACCTATTGAACATCATAGCTTAGCCTAGCCTACCTCAGACATACTAAGAACATTTATATTAGCCTACAGTTGGACAAAATCATCTTGTACAAAGCCTGTTTTACAATAAAGTGTTAAATATCTCATGTAATTTATTGAATACTATACTAAAAGTGAAAAACAGAATGGTTATTTCAGTACTCAAAGTATGGTTTCTACAGAATGTATACTTCTTTGTACCATCATAAAGTCAAAACATCATAAGTCAAACCATTGTAAGTCAAGACCATCTGTGTTTTTCCCTACTACCCAAAAGTATCTGCAGATTTAATGAAATTCCCATCAAAATCCCAATAGCACTTTTTATAGAAATATGAAATCAAATCCTAAAATTCATATGGAACTTCAAAAGACTCTGAATAGTCAAAACAATCTTTAGAAAGAACAACAAAGCTGGAGGCATTGCACTTCCTGGTTTTGAAATATATTACAAAGGAATTAAATGATGTTTTCAGTGGACACTCACAACATTTGAACTCAATGCAATAGCAACAGGAGGTGGTTACAAAATTATTACAGTAGTGTAATATGTACTACAGTTAATTTTATACAGTCATGACAATACTGCATCTTTACGTTTGTTTATATTTCTCTTGACTGTGAATGGTGCTACGTACCATCTGTAAGAGCCTGTGTGAATAAGTTTTGATAAATTTTAACTGTTTATAATATATCTGTATATATTTTATGGTAGTAAATAATAAAATAGACTAGCATCTACATACACTTTTATGCATGTATGGTATACTTAACTTTTTCTTAATTTTTTTGATATTTCTAGACTATGCAGTTTATCTGTAAGTTTTTTCAAATTGTTGCAAATCTCCAAAAAAAAAGTTTCAATATATTTATTGAACAAAATCTGCCTATTAGTGGACCCACACAATTCAAACCCATATTGTTTGAGGGCCAACGGTATTAAACATAGTGCCTATAGTTAACAATACTATAGTATGCACGTAAAAAATTTAAAAGGGTAAATCTCATGTTAGGTGTTCTTACCACACACAAAAAATACAGATTCCTAGGCTCCTCTCTTGGAGTTGCAGACTGACAACTTCTGGAGCGAAACCTAGAAATCCGTATATTTTACATATGGCCCAGGTTTGTCTTTTCAATAGGCAGTTGTGGGGTACAAAAATATAGTTAGATAGAATGAACAATATTTGATAGCACAACAAAGTGACTGCAATCAACAATAAGTTAGGGTCTACTTTAAAATAACTAAAAGAGTGGAATTGTAATATTCCTAACACTAAGAAATGTTAAATGCCTGATTACCCTGATTTGATTAATTTACATTGTATGTCTGTATCAAAACATCTTATGTACCCTGTAAATACATACAACTATTATGTACCCATAATAATTAAAAATAAAATCAAAGAGAAAAAAATAGGCAATTGCTAGAAGCCTTTGCTAGAGAATACCAAGATAAGGTGGATCTGGAAAACTTCCTGAGGAAGTGGTGTTTGACATGAGAAGATACAGGAAAAGATTCCAAGCAGAGGGAGTAGCAAGGACAAAGCTCTGAGCAAAGTATGAAGTTTCCGGGTATTAGGAGCAGAGGCAAGCCAGGATAACCACAGGTGGAGTTGGGAGAAGCTTGCCTAAAGGAGATTAGAGAGCAGAAGCAAGGCTAAGGAGTTTGTAAATTTTCTAAACTCAGCAGGCAGCCATTGGATGGATGGTTTTATGGAGGGAATGGTGATCTGTTAAATATGTCAGAAAGATCATTTAACTACCAAAATAAGCTTTGAGAATGTGTTTCAAAATTGCTTGGGATGACTTCTTTGAAATGCAGCTTCCTGGTCCACATCCCAGATCTTCTGAACAAAGGCCCAGAAATCTGCACTTCTAATAAGCACCCCAAGGGATTCCTTTTTGCTCTGCAGTCTGGATAACATAGCCTCGGGCTAGTGGCCCCAGGAGAGTCTGGACTCTATTTCATTTACCACTTTACTTAGTGATTAGAGTTGAGGTATTGTCTTTAATAAACATTTTTAATGAATATATAGATGAATAACCAAATCTGTAGTTTTTAAAATAATAGAACAAAAACAAATTACCCAATTTAAAAATGGGCAAAAGAATTGAATAGACATTTCTCAAAAGAAGACATACAAGTGGCTGATAGCTACATGGAAAAATGCTGAATATCACTAATCCTTATGGAAATTTAAATTAAAACTACAATAAGCTATCATCTTACCTCAGTTAGAATGGCTATTTCCAAAAAGATAAAAAATAACAGATGCTGGTGAGTATGCAGAGAAAAGGGAGCCCTTGTACACTGTTGCTGGGAATGTAAATTTGTTTAGCCATTATGGAAAACTATGTGAAGATTCCTCATAAAACTAAAAATAGAATTACCATACAATTCAGCAATCCCACTTCTGGATATATAGCCTAAGGACCTGAAATCAGTATGTTAAAGAGATATCTGCACTCCCGTGTTCCTTGTAGCATTATTCAAAATAGCCAAGATACGGAATCAACCTAACTGTCCATCAACAGAAGAATGGATAAAGAAAATGTGGTATATATGTATACATAATGGAATACTACTCAGCCTTATAGAAGGAGAAAATTATGTCATTTGCAAAAACATGGATAAACCCAGAGGACATTATACTAGGTGAAATAAGCCAGGCACAGAAAGAAAAATACCATATGTCTTATCTATATGTGGCATCTAAAAGAACCAAACTCAGAACTAACAGTAGAACTGTGGTTACCAGAGGTTAAAGGGTTGGGGGAATAGGGAGATGTTGGTCAAGGAATACAGAGTTTCAGTTAGACAGGAGGAATAAATGTTAAGTGTTTAAGGTAATATGTATGTTAATTAGCTTGATTCAATCATTCCACACTATACATATATCTAATATCATAACATCACTATGTGCCCCATAATTATATATGATTATAATTTGTCAATAAATAAAATTTTAAAATAAAAAATAAAATCAATGCGATTTGTTTAATTAGGCAAATATTTTATAAACTTATTACCATAAAGAATAAAATCATTAAAATGAACCAGCATGAGTAGTCTTTACGTATTTCAAATATTCCTTAAATAAACTATAATTTAAATTAGAGTTCTAATCAATTTTACTAATATGTGAATATTATATTCCAGCTCTTCTAATGGTACCTACATAAAGTCAGAAAATCTGTCATTACAGAAGATTATTGAAAAGTACACAGATGATTGTTACAGATCATAAAAGTTAAAAAGGCAAATAATCATGCTTGAATTGTTTTAGATGCTTATCATAAAGCGGTCACATCTATAGCATCTATAATCTGTCATGGTTGAGAGGAAAAATACATATGAATTAAGACAAAACACCATAGTTGGAATATCAGCATTTTTTTCCCTAATTCTTCTAAAAGTCAGCTTATATACATAAAGACATGAGAGCTTTTATACTGTAGCATTTATTTTTAATTACAAGTACTCTTTTTTCCCAGGATCAAAAGAAATGCTATGAAATGCAATAACAATCTGTAAAACTTTGAAGAAAATACAAATAATCACATAAATATTAAAATATGTTCTATATAAGAATAACATCTATTAGATGTTGGGCAGGGGGGAGGGGGCAGGGGGGAGGAGGGGATGGGTACATGCATACACAAAGAGTGCAATGCACACCACCCAAAGGATGGACATATTTGAAACTCGGACTTGGGTGGGGGGACAAGGCCAACTTATGTAACCTAAACATCTGTACCCCCATGATATGTTGAAATAAAAAAATATATATATGTTCTAGGTCATAAAAAGGCCAACATACAAATATTTTCCTTTCTATAAAGTTAATAGGGGAGTGATTTATGAGAATCAGTGTAAATTTTAAATAAAAACTATTGAGACTTTTGAAAATTCTTGGGAACAGCATAAACTGGTTTCTAAAAAATATTTCTAATACGAATATATATCATCTCCAAGAGTAATATATAGAACATTAAATGTAACTAGATCAGTTACAAATCCAACCCATATTGGGCAAAACCCATGTCTTACTCACTTGTTTTCAGTGATTGACATATAGTGGCCCTCCAATAAATGTTTCATGAATGGCTGAATGGTTATCTCAGTTGATTTATATCATGAAGTTAATGAGACCAAGTTCATGTTCATTTGACTGAACATATTTGTGTCTTTGGCACCAAAACATACTGTATCTTTATTTCCAGCCAGAAACCCACTGTATACTGTATCCTTATATCCATCATCCAAGTTACTCGTTAGCCACAAAAGAAACTGAGCCAGAGAATGCTTCCAATTTAATATAATCCACACAACTTTTTGACAAACGTCCATAGTGCTACTTTCATATACTAAGACCAGTGTAAGTATATAAGTATATATAATCCAGATTTAGATAGGTAGATATACATGTATATATATACATATAGACTTTATATGTATTATATATTATAAATATATGTATTTATACATATACATATATGTATTTATATGTATTATATATTATATTTATAATATATAATACATATGTTATGTTTATAATATATAATACATATGTATTATAGACTTTATAAGTATTATATACTATACAATATATAAATATGTATGTCTATAAATTGAAAAGATGTTGCGAATCAATGCTGTCATTATTTGTATAGTAAATTATTATGATTGCAAGTGGGAAAAAATCAGGGCCCACTATCATAGGCCTGATGCACATTATTGGATTTTGAGTGTGTGTTCCAAAGAGATCCCAGTGAAGAGCTAAATATATTTAAAGCTAATAAAAATAAAAGGGTTTTAAAAAAAATTATGTTGAAGCTCTTTACATAACCACTTTTATTCCACTTTCTGTCAAAGCTTATGTGCTTCCAGGGGAGTCCAGTAATTTGTGCATTTTCTATTTTTAAATCATTCATTGTTCTAGTTAAATACTATCAGTGTATGCCAATTCCTAAAAGAGCCATGCAGAGATAGTAGGTATAATTGTGTTGTACTCAAAATAAATTCTTGGTTAAAGCAAATATTTAACAACTGCCAAATACTGGATTACATGTAGAAAATGAATCCTGTATAGCTTTGGTAAATTAAAACTTCAATCCAAACCTTCCTTCTGTGCTTTATAATTAGAAAACAAAATGAGAAACTTGTCTGGACAGACTGGCTAGTGTAAGAAACCCACCCTTTTTCTGTTTTTGAAAATATATTTTTTAAGTTAATGTGTTTAAGTAAAGAATCTAGATGACTCAAAAAACTGGAATCGAATCATAGACTAAAGAATACTCTCTCATACTTAAGTACTATTATACATATTTGTGATATACTGTAATTTGATAACTGGATTATGAGGCATTAATTATAAATAATATGCACTGAAAAAGAATTGGGCTGAGGGTATGCAAACAAGACATCACTTGAGGAATGGCAATATCCCCTCGGGTCACTTATCAAGCCTCATGTCCAATGGCCCTTACAGTTTCCCCACATCAGCCACTCACTCTCATGGCTTCATCCTGGACCTTGTGAGTATTCAGAAGAGCTACACTGAAATATTAAATTCAGGCCTTGGCATTCAACTCTCTGATCACCAGTCCTCAGTCTATTAGCCCCGCTACATCTGTCTTCTCTTTCAGGGACATTTAGTCGCTTGAATTTAGTCTTCTCTCTCTACCACTACCTTCCCTGTGCAAATTAAGTTCCATGTTCCATCATTCTGAATGCTTTCTAACTCCTTGACACTCTTCGTCTATAGTCTAAGTGCTTGGAAAAACCCAGCCTTGGTTCAATCTAATACTTTTACCTTTTCTGAAATAATATGCATGCTACTGCTGTGCTGTACTGCTGGAGAAATTTCATACAAACTTGCAGATTGGTGCTGGCCTAAATGCATGATTTTCAAACTCAGCCGGGTTCTCAGAGTTCTGAAATACCTATTTTTTCCAAAATATTTAGAAACTTCCTTTTTATTCTTAAATCTCCAACCCCATCACTCATTCTCACTTTTATCAGGTACCTTGCTTTTAGCTTCACAAGAAAAAGAGAAACTATCAAAGTGGAGAAGCCTCCTTCTCCTATTTGCATTACAGATTTCCCTGCATGCCAATCATACCTTTTTTGACTATGGAATAAAGTCTCTTCTGTCTAAGACTAACCTTTCTCTTAAGGGGATCCCATTCTCTCTTGCCTTCTTGGGGGACCACACACACATTGCTAGCCTCCTTTTCTACTGTGTCCTCAATCTCTCTTTCTTTACTGAGTTATTCTTAGAAATAATAAAATGATGAAGTATTCCCAACATAAAAAGAAAAATAATATATAATACATCTCTAGATGTTTCCTTGTCTATGCTATCCCTTCTCACTGCACCCTTTACTAGCTAAATTTTGGAAAGAATTGTCTACTTGCCATTTCTTTTTCCTAATGTCCCACTTACTCTTTGATCCATCTGTAATCTGGCTTCTGTCCGCCTCCATCACACCACTGAGAGGATTCCCACCAAAGTCACAAATGACTATTGTGTCAGTCAAGCTTCTAGCAGGAAAGAGATGGGACACTCAAGTTGAAATAATTTGAAGAAAATTTAATAAAGAGATTATCAAAGGCCATAGGTAAACTACAGGGAACTCTCCAGGAATAGTGCAATACTCAAGAGCTAATAACCACAGGAAGCTACCCCTAGCACAAAAGGGGTAAGCAAGCAGGAGCTGTGACTCTGAGTGCAATAGTGCACAGCCTGAGACAAATCCACGGAGAAGCTCCTTCCTCCTTCACTGTCTCTCATCTTCTGCTAGTGCTCACCATTGGTTTATCCCAGACAGAGGACAGAATGCAACAGAGCTCATTGAGGCCATCCATAGTGGTCATGGAGCCAGATGAAGAAGGATGGGGACAAACAGAAGATAACAAACACAGCCCTGTTGCTAGACCTGCTGTGCACCTCTGGGTCTTTATCTTACTTAGGCTCTGGTAGTGCTTAACAATGCTGGCCACTT
Organism: Indri indri; assembly: GCA_004363605.1. Taxonomy (NCBI): domain Eukaryota; kingdom Metazoa; phylum Chordata; class Mammalia; order Primates; family Indriidae; genus Indri; species Indri indri. The sequence goes on along the minus strand of RJWJ010006365.1, from coordinate 37,152 downwards.
CTTGAAACTCTTCTTTTTGTGACCCTTCCATGACCCTGTGACCTACCTATCTTTTTTTTTTTTTTTTTTTTTTGAAACAGAGTCTCGCTCTGTTGCCCAGGCTAGAGTGCCATGGCGTCAGCCTAGCTCACAGCAACCTCCAACTCCTGCGTTCAAGCAATCCTACTGCCTCAGCCTGCCACAATGTTATGATTACAGGCGTGAGCCACCATGCCCGGCCTCAATCTACCTATCTTTTACCTCATTCTCCTGCTCTTTAGGGCTGCTTTTCCTCTCATTGGTCCTCACTGGGTCTCACCTATTCCTATTGCTTCAGTCACCATTGACAGCTTCCTGATTCCCAAGACTATGTTTTGAACCCAGATATTTCTCCTGAGCTTCAGGACCATTTCCTCATCTAAGTGCATCTTCACGTGGAAGTCTCATGACATCTCAAGATCAACATGTAAAAAATTGAACCCTCAAATCTAACCTTAAATCCTTTTATTCATATTCCCTATTTTAGCAAATGATATCATCATTCTTGCAACTGCCCAAAATAGAAACTCAGGATTCATCTTTAACTTACCACATTTACAATTAATTAGAATTCTTATCATTTTTATCCCAAGTGTTCCTCAATCTCCTGGATTTACATTCATCTTCACTGCCCCAGCACAATCTAGACCACCATATAACCCACATCTGGGTTCCAGAATCAGTCTCCCATCTGGTTTCTGCTGCTCTTCTTGGCCCATTCTACACCCAGCAACCAGCATATATTTTCTAGGACAAATCTGCTCACTTTATTTTCCTTCTTTAAAAACTTCTAATAGCTCCACAATTTTCTTAGAATAAAGTCCAGATTTCTTATCCTGACTTGGAAGATTTATCCTCTCCTTTCATAGGTGCCAGTAAACTACATTCCAACAGAGCAAAATTTCTTTCAGTTCCATAAACTAGCCATGCTCAGTCAATGCTCTGGACCTTCCTACATTCTTTTTCTTCTACTTGGTACACTGCTTGACCACTCTTTACCTGGAAAATTCCTGCTTTGCCTTCAGGGCTCAGTGTAAGTGTCACTTCTTTTGAGAAGCCTCTGATAACCCAAGCCTGGGTATCACGTACCTCTCTTATCCTACTGAATTTTGTACTTTCCAACATGAAACTTGTTGACTTGTCTGTGCACTCCTCTAGGCTCCAACTGACGTTGCTCATGGACTGCATTTTTGACGTTCACCACTGTACCCCCAACATCTAGCAGAGTTGCAAGCACTTTTAAAGAATGAAGGAAATTACCTTTGAGACTATGAAGGCACTTTACAGAGCAGGAGTAGCGTATATGACGGGTGAGGTTCAGAGAGGCTGCCTCATACATGAATGGTATCATAATTCCATCTGAAGTTTTATGTTTATTCTAAGGGCAGTGGCAAGCCACAAAATGTTCCAAAACAACAGAGTAATAAGCAGTAGTTGTGTTTTAGAGAGAACAATTTGCCTGCCGTGTGTGGGATGAACCAAAAGAGATAAGAACGTGGAGGTTGGGAAAATAATTGTGCAGACTGAATAAATTCAGGCAACAAGTGAAATTTTGTAAGACTGCTAAAGTGGATACAGCTATGGGAACTGTCCGGAAAATAGAAAGAGCAGAACTTGGCTATTAAAAGCATAGTAGAAGGAGAAGTAAAAAATGAATATGATTTTGATCCTTAGTGATTAACAAAACCAGTGCTGTCATTTACCAGAATAAGGAACTTGGAAAGGGGAATTCATTTAAAGAGAAATTATAAAGAGAATTAGAGGCTACAATAAGGTCATAACTTCTAAGTAGAAATGTTCTACTAAGAGATGTGATAGAGGGTGGGACTGAAATATCTCCATGGTTTCTTAAGGGAGAACACCGTTTTCTGACCCCAAAACACATGTTCTGGCACCAGGAGAAGCACTCTAGGACCTGAGTTCTCTTTGTGAGCTGCTGGTTAATTCTGAGTCCTAGAAAAGACTATTAATGGTGGTGGACAGATGACAGGTATAAACTGCATCATGTAGCTATGTTCTCTCTCAGAGGAGAGGCATAGTTGAAGAGCAGGCAAGAATAATTCCAAATTTTTGCCTTTTCTATTGTAAATCACTACCTAGCTGAAACAGGTTTCCAATTACAGCAATTACCAATCACAGCAATAGCACATTGCGTTTAATTGATGTTTGTTAACTGAGAGAATGCTTAAAACATGCAGAGAAATGTTCTTTAATATTTAAATGTTGAGAGTCTGTGTATAGGTACATGATATATACAACACAGCACTTTGGTAAATGGGCTCTCTCTACGTGATAAGAATTCAGTCGTCACCTGATAAAAGAATGTCCACTACACTTAAGGATATTTGGGGCATTTTTAAAAATAAAGCAAAATATATTTATAAATCAGAAAACAACTTTCTTATGTCCCCCTCACAACCATTCAAAGCTGTTTTGTGGGGCTAGCTCTTTTCCTCCCCCTTAAAAGGTCCATGACTTTTTAATTCTCTGGGTTTGGCAGATGTTTAAAGGGACTCTTTCTCTTGTGGGTATTTTTTGGGGCTCTTCTGAGATCCCCGTTGCTAGCAATGTCTCTCGCCTACTTACACTCCTCAACTTCTCCAGCTGGTTCCCTGCCATTTCTCCCCCTCAGCCCCTGGCTAGCTAGAAAATCACTTCCAAACTTTCTGCTGAGGCCTCCTTGATCCTCCAGCAGCCTTCTTGGACAGAACCCAAGAAAACCCCAGATGGCTCTAGTATGTGGTCCCCACCTGGGCCTCGGCAGGCCATGCAATTACTTCCAAGAGCAGCACTCTCCTTCGTCACCATGGGTTGCTTCAGTCCATGCCTGTCCTCATGGGCCTCTCAGGCATGAGCACAGTCCACCATGCACCAAAGTTCTAGGGTACTTAGGAAACTTCTGCACAGCCTCCACAAAGCCCCTCACACTCGACTTGAGGTAACAAGGGTACACCTCTGGTCCCTCTCTTCATCAGAAAGAATCACAATCCAATGACGCCTCTCTAAAGAATCTTTCTCTAAACTCTTTCTCCTCTTTTGAGCTTTCCAAACTTCTTTATATACTAGAATTGGGTAGTTAGCTAAGGGTAACAAAATCTCCCTCCTGTACCAGTCTAGTTGAAGTTGGTTAGCACCTCACTTTGAAGGTGGGGGTATACTTACCTCCTCTAGCTTGGGCCTCAGCTGAAACCCAAAAAGGAAGAGCCCTATTTATTCATAACATCCTGCTACCATCGAGATAGGCACTTACAAAATCATAAGATTAATATTAGACTGTAAGGCAAATCTGGGCAAATAATGCCCAGAGACGGCTAGCAAAGAAGACTCTGGCCAGTGGCTGTCAGATAAAGCCCAAATATACGAGACATGTGCAGTTTGTCTAATCCCATCTGTGGTGCTTGTTTCCTTAGAAACCATACGTTCAAACCCATATTGACCTTCAAAGGAGGGAAGAAGCTGCTCAGGAAACTGCTCTCTATATCTACAAAGCATAGTTACAAGGAGAAAGAAATAAGTCACGATTTCATGCCAGAATATTTGCATATGTGTTTTGTGTGAAAAACTAGCAAGCAAATAAGGGGTGTTTATTACCAATAGACACAAAGTATGTGCCACAAAATTATTCAGATACTGGAAGCATGACAAAAGATGACAAATTTTACTTTTAGTTCATTTCATTGTTCAGATTTGTTATATGTAGGAGGACCTACGTGATCTGACTCTCTTAAAACTTCATTTCAACCTGAACATATGACTTCGGAGGGACTCATTGCTCTTTGGAATGTCTTTAAACTTTACAACAGAGACGCATGCATGAAATTAATGATTTCTGAAGATCCACATGGTTGTGTGTGAAACTGCGTTCCCCCAAAAGATATATTGAAGTCCAATCTCCTAGTACCTGTGAATATTATCTTTACTTGGAAAAAAAGGTTTTTGCAGATGTAATCAAGTTAGGATGATGCCATAGACACACAGGGAAAATCTCATGTGGTGACAGGGGCAGAAATTGGAGTGATGGTTTCAAGCCAAGAAATGCCAAGGATAGGCAGCCGCCACCAGAAACTAGAAGAAGCAGGAAGGATTCTATCCAGAGTCAAATAGGGGGCACAGCCTTGCTGACACCTTGGTTTCCATTTCTAGCCTCCAGAACTGTAAGAGAATAAATTTCTGTTGTTTTAAGATACTCAGTTTATGGTACTTTTGTTAGGGCAACCCTAGGAAAATAAGACACACAGAAAAGAAAATTTTAGTTGCAAATGCAAAAACTGTAAGGTAGTTTTCTTACAAGACTCGGGCCTCCACTAAGTAATTGCCTGATTTGAGAAAGTTGCTTGGATTGATGATCTTTTTTGTGAGGAGTGGCATTTCCAATTTTGGTGCTGATATATAGACTACTGTTGGAAACAGTCGTTTCAGTTCAGCAACTGGTCTTGTCCTTTCTGATTTGAGTATTCATCTAAATAGATTCTAAGCCCATAGCTCTTCAGTAGTTATAAAAGGAAATATTCTCATTTCTCAGAATGATTAAAGATCAAGGTTGTAAAATTATTTGTAGAGATATGAATTTTAAAAATATTTTCTTTTTCCTGTTGTAGGAACATATTCTTGAGCTTGAGCAAATTGTGATGCAACATAAAAGAAATTCAGTTAAAATTTCAACCACCTTCATGGCTTAATAGTATACTCACAGCAACCATATTTTACCCCAAAACCTTGTCAACTCAAGATTTCTAGGTATTACTCTGACTGCAAAAATCCACAAATTAAGCAGTAAGTTCATCTTAGAACATTTGTAATCACATTTTGGCACTGTATTCTTTTATTTGTGATTGTTTCACAAATTTAATCAAGGAGTCTTTATTTATGCTGTCATAGAATTGTTCTAATATCAGATTGTAGTTATGTCACATAACTTTGTAAATTTATAAAAATCATTATGCTACTGAACACTTAAAATGAGTAGATTTTATGGTATGCAAATTATCCCTTAATCAAGCTGCTTAGAAAACAAAGATTCTACTCTCCTAGCAGGAAAGAGCAGTTCTGCAGAACTCCTTTGCAAATTCAGGGTTTAGTAAATGATAATTGGTGATTGTGTTTACATTACTTTAGCAATAGTTCAAGCAAAACAAAGATGCCATGGGTATATTGCAATTTTGTCTTGCCCAAAGATGATTATAGATAACCAGGGTCTGTTGGATGAAAGAAATTCCAGAGACAATGACCCTCCAGAGGATAAATAAATGTTTTTCCTACTTTCACTCTAGAGCCTGGGATTATTCCTTTGAAGACCTTGGCAAAGCATTATCTTTACCAGAATTTGTAGAGGGGAAGCATCTCTAAGAAAGCTGTTTATGTCAAATATACTAATCTCTATGATACTCAATTTCAAACAAGTTACAAATGACACTAAAAAATACAAGCAGAAGTCCACTCAGATGGCACACAGTGTTTGAAAATGATTTTCTACTCCTTAATAGAAATATGAAAGCAGGTATTAGTCTGAATGCAGAAGTTTCTACTATTTTGAGAAAGAAAAAGCATGCTGGTTCCTTTTAATTGTTTAGCTAAATTATAGCAATGTTTAAAATGACAAATCCCATGAATTTGTAAGCAAAAGGAGAAATCATCTGGCATAGGAGTCAGCAAAAAGGAGGATTGTCTTTGTAATTATTAATAAATCCATTATTGAATATCTCTTCCAACTCTCATAGACACATAAGCTTCTGCTTTTAAAAATGGAATTGGAATATTGACTTACCTCAATGAGGTTATACTGGGTTCCGCTCCTAAAAATCTTCAGAAGTTATAGTTCTATGAGAAGTACTATATGTATAACAGCTATAATTTGAATTTTATTTCATATCACATTTAATTTTGATTTAATAGATAAGCACTGTGTTTTCATTTGTTGTCTTTATGAATTTTCCTAACATTAGTATTGTCAGAAACTATTTTTCACAATAGTTTCATATCTTTGGTATAAAACTAAAACACTTCAAAAACAGTAAATTATTAATATTTGTGTTAACCATTTTCTTTTTATTAAACAACCGACATAAAATACAATTTAACTGATCTTTTGAAATATATATTTTTTTGCTTCTAGCAACTGATTACCTTTGTAACCTGAAATATAATTGTAGCACATTTTATCTTATATATTTTGTGACTAAATAAATTTCCTGCAAGGGAAAAAATATTACTTGCAAGTATTTGGACTTTGATTATTTTCTAATATTAATAGACATTAATAAAAAAAGAAAAAAATCATTTTCAGCCATTTTAAGTCATTTTATTTTAAACAGTGTTAAGTCATTGTTATTATTAAATATGTTTGATTCAGAAATAATAGAAATACCTGAACATGAAAAAGATAATATCAAAATAAAAAATAACTAGAGTATACTTTCTGTCCTTCTGTGGCAATAGAACTAACACTGTATTTAGAATTAGAAAGCCTGAGTTAAATCTGACTTCATGGCTAATTATTTATATGAGTTGTGGGTATCATTAAGCTCTATAGGACTCAATTTCCTCATTTGCAAAACTAGAGTAGATAAAATGTGGCAAATCCACTTATGGATTGTTATAAATGTTAAATGAGAAGTTGTATGCAAATGTAAAGTACTCTAGAAAGAATTACTACAAGAACTGTTATCAAGGATGATGATACTCTACTAATAAATGAATTTATTCTTTCAGTATTAAAAATGGTGTTGCCTTGGTAAATCCTGGGTGTCAATATCAGTATCAATCCCGTGTTTGAACTCTTCCCAGCTACACCTCTCCCAGGCTCTCCCCCAACTCCAGCCAAAACACATGGTCATGCAGAAGTGTTTAATCAGGGAAACTATATTCAAGTCTACCAAGGACTCAAATCTATGACTCTGACCACTAACCAATTGGCCTATTCAATGACAAATCCTCTCAGCAATGTTATGGTACACTGAGCAAGTGGGTAGAGGAGAAGGAGGGAGTAAGCAGGCAGATTTTTCAGGAGTTAAAAAACATCTCATATATTCAGAATGGAGGTACCCTGCTTTCTTCCTTAAAGAAGTTGGGCCAATCAACAAACTGAAAAGATGTCACAAATGCTCCCCCAGAAACACTGATACTGCCTTCACAAGATTTCATTCAGTGAATTTTCTTTCACAAACTGCCCTCAAGCTCAAACATGAGGAAATAGGAGTGTGCTGGAAGTCTTGTTTCTCCAGATGCATTCTATATACATCTCCATTCTGCTCTGGGTGTCAGGAGGCCAACCTTTACAGGCTATGTTACCTGCATCCTTGTCCTCTGGCTTCTGGTTGACCTTAGCCATTGGGATGTCCTGGCAGGAGATTGGAGAGTAACAGGGGAAGAAGTTGGGGCAGACCCTGGGCTGTTGGCAACTTGTTTGCTCAACAGTCATGGCTCCTGTGGGGTAAGTTCTCCATGAGCTATGTCTGCAGATCTCTCTGGGACCCAGTAACTGCCTCCTCACTTGCCTTTCAAGTCTAGCAGTAATACTAGTGCTTCACCCTCCATTCCTTTTTAGCTACCCATAATCCTGACCTCATCCTTTTAAACAGTCCCTTGATCAAATTCACTTCAATTACTCTTTTTGAGCATGCTGTCCATCTACTGACAGGCCACTTACTGATACACTGTGACCACTCTTTCCATAGAAAATTTCTGTTTGCCACATTCTTCCTTGGGCTGGTCATTGGTGTTTCTTGAGCCTTTAAATACTTGGGTCTCAGTCCAATGTCTGATCGTTGAGGATAACATATTCAATAGGGTAAATTGACTTCATGTCTGTTTAGGAGTCCACAAAATATTTTCCACAAAATTATTATGTACAACTAACTTTGCAACTTATGGACATACTTACTACCCCCATTCATATCTTGCAAATAACGAGAAAACACTATTCCAAAATTTATCTTTCAAAGTTCAAAGGCAAGCATAAGGTTTTTTTTTTTTTAGAGGGAAATTTTAAAAATCTGTATTTTGGAAAATACCCTCCACATACCATCCCCCCAAACTGCACTGGTTTTATGACCTGCCTGGTGGGAAGGCCAATGCACTGAAACCTCCTCCGTGCATTGCTAAGATGAACAAGGCAAAGCACTAAATACCACCTGGGATCCAAATTTATTAGGAGGAAAGTACTGTGTAAACCAGCAGGACCCAAGGGTTGCTGTCTGGAGATGCTGCTCTACTAAAAGAAGCAGCGATTTGTGGTTTCCATATCAAAAGATGAGCTCTGCTGAGCATAGTAGCCTTTGTTTGTGTGGCGATTACAGTATTTGCACACTTGTCAGTACTTGAAAACAGTCCTCCTCCAACGTTAAGGGGGGCACTTTTCATTTGCTTAACAAGCTGTCCCTTTTCCCTTCCTCTCCCTCCCCTCTAAAGATAATGCGAAAAGATAAAACTGCACCCTAGGCCCAAGTTTAATAATCATAAATTTTATATTAGAGAAGCTTGAAAAATATACTTTATGTGCTTTGCCCTTTTTTATTTTGTGCATATTTTAGAATATTTCTCTGCTCTCAGACACTGAGTGTCTTAACACAAAGTGATTTATTTTACAGTGAAGTTTTAGTGAATATGTAAAGCCTGTAGATTATTAGAACACCATCTCTTAATAATATGACATAGGAAAAGGGTAAAGCAGTTTCATAAAGCTTTCAAATATATTTAATATAATAATGAGCTCTTAAGTACTAAGAGCATGATTTTAGAATAACTAAAAATACAGTAACCAAATCTTAAGTCATGAGTTTTGTTATTTTACGTATTTTTCATTTTCAATGTTGATACTTTTGAATAAATTAATGACTTTATAGATTATTCTCAGAGGACTGATTTCTGAAAAGCAGAATATTTTAGAGTAAAACCATTTCTCAGGACAATATAAATATTTTTGTCTGCTCATTGTTCCATCAGGTTTATGCTCAGATTTTTCTCTTCATTGCAGAGTACACAATGGTACAGATTATTAGTTAAGCTACTGGATGTGATAATTCATAAGATAAACTAATGTGTCAGTATTTCCAACAGAGGCAATCAGTCAAGAGTTTCTTCTTTTCCTTGATTTATGTTTTTGAATATGTTGGTAAATGTTTTATACATTTTTATACATGCAATAATTTAAAAACAGGATTTCACTATAAGCAATTTCATCTGGAATATAAACAATGCTATATATGAAAATCTAAAATCTAAATGTGCTATGCAAATTATTTTACACTGGGTATTTGAGTTCAACCATGTAAAATCTATTTCTTTGCATTTAAAATAAAAAATTATTTTCTAACTCTCCTGCCTTCAAAAGATAATCAATAGCAGAAGCTACAAATGGGTTTCAGCATGAAGCTGAATAAGTTCCGCTTATTACAATAAATAATTTGTCATCTAAGCTGTTAGATTGTATATTGGTGCTTTCCCAGAAAGGATCTGTAAGCTATTTTGAGAAAATACAGCATAGGATTGTCCATAATTAAGGAAACTTAAAATTAGAGGGCCATACGTTTAATTCATATGTTAAATTTAGTTAGTGACCATAGACAAATTTATATTGTGGGGGTATTTTTTTTCTTTTCAAAGGCATTATTCTTATGTAAATTGGAACAGTGTTGGAATTTCGGGATTTATTTTTACAGAAACAGAGAGAATTCAATAATTTTACAAAAGAATGGCCCTCGCCCCAGCTCCCTGGTGCACAAATGTATAGTTTAGGATTCCATGGCACCAAAGTGCTTTAAAGATTAGGTAAAGATTCTGTTCGATGACACTAAGGCAGTAGGCCGGCACCCATTAAGAGGAGTAATCTTGTTTCCAAAATGAGCCAATGGGCTGAAGCAAGACTTTTTTAAACTTTGTTTTTAATAGTAAGTATTATATTTTGCATCACAACCCAGTACAGATTCACACATGTACACTCATCCTCACATTTGTATAAAATTGAAACTAAAATTTTACAAAACTAACTGGAATGATAGTCAAAGCTCTACTATATTATTCTATTCTATTCATCCTTTTTCATTTGTCGATCATGATCCGGTAAGTTATTTCATGTCCCACTAAAGTGTATTATAAAGAATGACGTGTAGAATGAGCACCTATTATTCTCTGATTTATAAGTGGAGGTGGCCAAGAGAACATGAAAGTTCTTTGATCTATGTCATCTACAAATTCTTTCTCTTTTAGCCTCACAAAGACTAAATAAGTTGAAAAGTTTAAGGCAGCATTCAGAAGCTGAGCTTCTGATTCATTGAAACAAGTAAATGGAAACTTCTGAAATCTGAGTTATACAATCTCGTTAGTTAAATTTGCTTACAGATAGGAGATAGTAATTGACGTTTATTTAGTTCATGACCATTTGAAATGATAAATTAAGCCTATGTTTTTCAGATTAAAAACTGGGATAATCTCTTCCTTCCAGTCACCTAGAAAAACAGTGGCAAAGAGATGAGAGAAGAAGAGCACAGTCTTGTTTTTTTGATCTCTTGCTGTCTTGGAAGAGAGTCTGAGACCTGCTATAGCCTGAGAATCTGAAAAGAAAAAAGGTTCTTTCCTTTTCATATATGAGGGAAAGTCCAGCATTATAGAATATAATTAGGCAGACACTGAAACGATCTGTGGGCTTCTGATGAACTTCTGCCCAGGAAAAAATCTATTCATTTGGATTAAGTCATAACTCTTAAGTAAAATAAGTACCTTTAGGAAAAGTAATGGGCAATACACTTCTAAAAAAATTAACTGAGTTAGTAAGAGTCCTTTGAAAGAGCTAGATAGTTAAAATAAATGCAACAAACAGAGAGCATGAAGAAAAGAATCCAGAATATAGCACATGCTCAGGTAGCTTCCTGAAGGTCCTGGTGAATGAGGAGAAACCACGAAGAAGACAGAGGAGAACATGGAAGGGGAGTAAGAGGGCACCCAAGATGGCTTGAACCCCTGTATTATTTACTATAAAAGGCTAAGCTGCTGTATGCTGTCACAGTGAATCTTAACAAAGGAGTGACTTTGAAAATGGCTTTTATTTCTTCTTCACATATTAATCAAGAGCAAATAACAGACTGCTGTGCTCCACACAGTCATTCAGGGATCAAGGTCTTTCCACATGCTTTCTCAGTTGTCATCTGGAGCATTACACTTATCCTCATGAGGGATGTTTTCTAAGGAAGCTTCCTTTAAATAGAATTTCTTTCAGTTTAGGTGAGGAGGAAAGAGCATCAAAGAACATATGCCCAATGGTTTAAGTCCTAGGACTGAAAAAGGCACACATTATTTCCATTTATTTTCTCCTGCTGAAAATGAAGTCACATAGTCATGCTTAGCTGCAAAAATTGGGGAGGGTGGCAATGCTAGAAAATGTAGTCCCTGGCCTGGTAGTTGCATCCTCAGCCCAACGTCATTAGTAGGGTATAAGAGGAGAATCAGCTTTGGCGAACAGACAGTCTCTGCCATGGCTACCTCTTAGCCCTGGCTAGTAGACGTTTCTGTGTCCGCTGTCCAAATGGAGACTGTGATGTGTGCGGGATGCAGTGACAGTAGAAGGCATCCTTAATGGTTCAAATTTTATCAGACTATTTATCATCGGGTCATTGACATAACTACAAAGCCTTTTGAAAAATGACATCTCATATTTTAATCCAATTTTTCTATTAGCTTGGAATGCTTTACATGGCTAATAAAAAACTTCTGGGACTAAGGCCGTAAGTTAAACGTGAATATCTTTAATTAGTTCCAGATTTTTTAAACCTAACTTCTATTATAAATTTTTCTCCTTGAATTTAATATGTAGAATAAGAGACAAGTATGACAGGCAAGTAATAAGCTTTAAAAACAGAACAGAAATCAGGCTAAGTGTTAAGATCTGACAATATCATCTTTACTTAAAATGTTCTTGCATATAGGAAAATTAGTTTGGATTCTTTATATGTAAAGCAGTGTGCAACCCAGACAAAATTGTCTGGTAAATTTATGAATACTCTAGACTTGAATTTTAATGTCTTAGAATACATTTCCTAAGGAAGGTTTCTTTAAATAGAATTTGAATGGAAGGGAAGAATCGGTTTCTAGATATGCGGAGAACTGGAATTTAAAACCTAATAATTAGAAAACACTTTAGATTATCTAATTTAGAGAGTTGTTTTTGGTTTATTTTAATCTGTGTTATTCTCTAAGAATCAGTCCCCTATTTCTAAATCTTTATGGGTATCTCTCTCTTGTATTAATGAGAAAAAGGTCTCTAGTTCCAACAGCTAACGTGATATTGTTACAGGTGCTAGAGGTGTCAGCAAACAGCTGAGCTGGGGCTCCAAATTGGATTGAAGGCATAGAACTTCAAAATCAGGCTTTGCAAATGCAACTTTTTTAGCCTTGCTAACATCCAATAAATTAGTCTTATCCCTGGGTTTAAATGAGATCAAAGATGTCGACAAGGTCTATGCTATTCAGAGTTTTCATTAGAAGGTCTCCAAATGATCCTTACCGTTCTGTAATTTTCTTTACAAACAACTCATCACCTTCTATTTTAATTGGCTGTGATGGATGTCTCTTTTAACTTTATAGATTTCATTATTTTATTCCGCAAATATTTGCAAGTCTACAATGTAAGGACTCTGTTGTAAGTGTTGAGCATTCAGAGATAAACAAGATCAAATCATGTTTTAATATTTTAGTGGAGAGGACAAGAAATAGACAATTATAAAAGTATATGACAAAAAACTAGATAAGAAAAATAAAAGTATATGAGAAAAAAGCAAATATCTTAGCTTGATCAAGGAGATTGTCCCTGAAGAGGTGACATGTGATCAGGGAATAAGGAAGCTAGTCATGTGAAAATCTAAAGAAACTTCCAGGCAAAAAAACAGAAAGTGCCAAGGTCACAAGGTAAAAAACAATAATAGCCTGGCATTTTAGAGGAAGAGCCGAAAGCAAGGACTAGAATAAAGTGGACAAAGGTTGAGGTGAAGTTGCAAAAATTCACAGAGCCTTTTCGCCATGACCAATTGGATGCAGTTTATGCTAAATGAAATGGAAAGCCATTGGAAGGTTCAGAGCAGGGAAGTAACATGATTTGATTTATGATTTTAAATGATTTGTGTTTTTAAATCATCCTGGTAGCTGTGTGGAGAACTGATAGGATGGATATAAGAATGGAAGCACCAGTAAATAGGCTTTTGCAGAAATGAGAAAAGATGGTGATTTGAACCAGGATGAAAGCAGTGAACATGATACTTTTTTCTTAACATTTGCCTTTTGTCACTGTTAGCTGCCTTCCCAGAAGCCCTCCCCACTTTCATTTCTTGCTAATAGTGCTCCAGTATTATCTGAAGCATCAGCCCCAAGTGATGAGTCAAGATTGGTCCAAGTGTATCTTGCCCATCCCATTCTGCTTTGCTGGGCATTCACTCGCCTGGCATCCCACACAGCTCAGCACGTCCTGGTTGTCCAAGAAGACTTAAGAGAAAGTCATCTGGGGACACTTCTGCAAAGGCTTTCTCCTTATCGATGATGGAAGGGAAGGCATTCTATCCATCGCTCCCCTAAACCAAAAACTTGATTAATATGGAAAAAAGGTAGAAAAGTAAAAAAGGCAAACATTTCCCAAAATGTGTTCTCTGGACAAATAAATGTGAGACATACTGCGATAAACAGAGTGCTGCCGGTTTGTTCTCATAACTTTTCAAATACTAACATGCTCTAGGGACATCCAAAAGAGAAGTAAAGTGCCTAGATTTTTCCAAAGTTGTGTGATCATAGAATTCCCATTTGGGAAATAATATGGTTCACAAAACTGCTCTTCTTCAGAACACCATTATGGCAACACTGGGTAAAGGAATGGATTTTATAGAATCAAATAATAATCTTCAAAATCACTATACATCAGTCTTATGCTTAGAGAGCTCACGTCAGACTGCAAACATCTAAAGATTTGAGAGTTAAAGTTTTCTGTGATGAAACAAGATCAACTACTTGGAAGAATCTACCAAAGTAAATGTTTGATGTTAAAATTTAGATTCTTAGAAACCTTATTCATTCTCAAGAATTAGAAGACTTGTTTAAATCAAAGTTCCTGTAAAGATACAGCTAGAAAATTGCTTCTTGGATTTTTCCCCTTTTATTAATGCTTAAACTCACTATGAACTTGAGTTACTATGGAAGCTGTTACCCTCCTCCTCTTCTTCATCCTCCTCTTCCAAAGGCAGGCAGGCAGAGAGGGAGGGAGGGAGGAAAGAAGGAAAAACCTTCTTTAAAAATAGTTCAATTTGGTGGTATAAAAAAGATATTTAATTTAAATAAAAAATCTGGACCTACACCAGCAATTTTACCATAACAATATCCAGACAGGAAGAGACAAGATTTCTAACTACAATTTATTGAATCTAACAGTAAAAATAGCATGCTGCGAAATTTTATCTCATCATAAAAAAGGATTAATATGGCTTATAACTAAATGTCAAAATAGAGTTTCATTACGTAGTGTAATTTAATTTCTCAACCACAAGATGTTGGCTGAAAAGATTGATTTATACTTAGCTGCTCGGTTCAGATTTTCTTTGCCAGCGTCTCTGACAATAGAATAGACTTTATATTTTACTAGTATAACTGTGAAACGAAACTTAACTAAGAATATTCTCATAAAACTTTACTATCCAAAGTGTGATCCATAGCCTAGCAGCTTTGTCATCACCTGGGAACTTGTTAGAAATGCAGATTAACTGAATCAGAATTTGCATTTTAACAAGATCTCCAAATGATACATACACACATTAAAGTTTGAGAAGCACTGTCTTAGAAGACATTCTCCAGGTGTTTTGCTGTCGTTGAGGATTGTTCTGTCAGCACCTGGGGGTGACCAACAGGTTTTCCTAAGAACCTGACATTGGGATTTCTACTCAGCTCCTACATTGTGCACTTACTGAAAATTTATTCTACAACTGATTAAAAATACTGCTTAAGGTGCAATATATACAAAACATTTTGTGCAGATCTTAATGTACTAATATTAAGTAGATAATTAGGTCCACAACTTGTCTCACTTTAGTAGGGCATAAGTTCACAAAGCATGTTGTGTGTGTGTGTGTGTGTGTGTGTGTGTGTGGTGTGTGTGTGGTGTGGTATGTGTGTGTGTGTGTGTGTGTTTCATGGTCACTCTACATCCCTAGTTGATATTAGAGCTGCCTTGGCTTCAAATTGCCCACTTAGCAAAAATGCAAACAGTCAAGCCTTTAGCAACTGAGTTCCCCAGAACAAGGTCCCCACTTTTTAGGAAGTATTTGGGCACTTGGAAAGACTTCAAATTCTCTTATATTTTGAATCCAAATGCCCGAGTTTATTCAAAACTCAACCTGTTTTCAAACACACCACTAAACTACCTGGATGGCATGGGCTCACTTTAAATTTCAAGACCTTCTGACTTCAGAGCCTGACCTTCTCTATCTGCCTATCTAAAATGTAACAACACAACTGCATGTCGATCACTCAACCCAGCACCATCCCATGGGGACAGTGAGACCAAGAAGATTTGGCATCTGAGAATAAGGTCTCGTGTGTCATGTTCAAGTACAACCAGGTCCTTGGCTGCCCTCATTCTTTCCCTGCTAAGTTGAAGACTTGGCCATCTCATGACTTGCAGACCTTGTTGCTTCTCCACCTTTTCCAATGATTCTTAATATAGCTACATTCTCTATGTGAGATTTTCAAGCACTAAGATTCATATGACCATCATCTCCACTGTAGGATCATCTCCTCCTCCTAAATTTAAAGACTCAAGTAGCTGGAATTTGGGGCAGCGAAGCTGCTTGTAGTCAGTTGTTATCCTTAGTGTCATCTTTAGAGGAAGAGAGACAGAAGGGAACTAGATGTTAGGACCAAAGCTGGGGGAGTGGAGATTTGAGGAGGACTCGGTATCTGATAGTAAACAGGAGAAAAAGAACTGAGGCATATACTGGCAGAAAAATGTGGGTAGGGATATGTGAAAAACAGCTATAGAGAACAAACAACCTTCAAGGGGAATAGATTTCCTTTTCTGGGACTGATTTTTGATCTTAATGCTGGTCTTGAGAATAAGCACATGACAATCTCAGAGAGCCCGAGTGAGGGCTCTGTCCTCTGGGACAGAGCGAACATGCAGCTGCAGGGTCAGTGCCAAGACTCATCTTTCTCACCCATCTTTCACCAGACACTGTAAGTTTGCAAATCATATGTCCCCAAGGAAACCCTAATTGCTAAATCTTCATCATACTTGGCCTGTCAGTTACATTTAATATGTAGGCTACATCTTTAATACTCTCTACTCTCGGTCTTCTGAGACATTTCCCTGGTTCTCTCACCTCTCTCATGATTCTTTCTTAGATTAATCGTGGGTAGCTTTTCCTCTGCCTGATCCGAAACTTTGGTATCCTCCAAGATTCTTTCCATAGCTCTCTTCTATTCTCCTTCCATATGCTCTCCACACCCACCTATGTGTTAATGATATTACCAAGATAATATCTTTAGCACAGGTATCTCTCCTGAGTCCCAAAATTGTCTGCCTAATTGTCTCCAGGACACCATCGCCTGCATGTATTTCAGAAAATTCAAACTCAATGCGATCGATCCCACCCTAATTATCTTCCCATTGAGATCTGCTCCCCTCCTGAAAACCTTATCACAATGAATCAATGAATGGCATTACCTAATCACACAAGAACTTCAGGTACCACGCTCAGTTGCTCCCTTGCCTTCACCCCATCTCTTTCTCTTTAGCCACTTAAGACTTATTTAATGTGGACTCAGCATCTCTCTCTGGTACTAATATATCAGTCATTTAACTAGACTATCTCCTAAAATCCCATTACTCCAATCTATACAGCCACATTATTCTACTATATATTTTTTTTCTGACTACAATAAAAATCCATGCTTCTTTGCATAACATATGAGGTTTCCAGGATCTACACTTTGCCTATCTCTTTGGTATTCCTACCACTCTCTGATCTATGTCAAATGCTTAAAGCCTCCCAAATGCACCACGTGATTTCACACCCTCTTAATGTTCCACTACATCTCCCAGCTAAGCACCTATTCATATGAAAAGATTCAAGTTAGGTGTCTCCCTTTGATAAAGCTTTTCCTGATTCTCAGAATTGACTGCTCTTTTCTTTGTTCCCACATGGAATACTGCACTTTTTAAAAAGTGTAGTATTTTATTTATTTGTATTATGTTGATCTTACGTATATACTGTAATTTCCTTGAATGTGGGAGCCTGTCTTGTTTATGTTTATATTTGTAGTACCAAGCATAGTGTTTGGTTTAGGGTAGCGATCACTAAATATTCTATCAGAGACAAAATGAATATGTAGGAAAGGAATGAATTCCAAGAAAACAGGGAACTTGTCTGTAGTTTACTTGCTGGTGCCTAAAATTTGTTCATCAGGATAAAGCCAGTGTTAAAATGAACCACCTCTGATGGACTGGACTACGTTCGCAGTACAGGCTGAAGGGATGTTATCGGAGTCATTCTTACTGTGATGAGGGGACCTGAATGAAGCAGATCAGAGTCCTAAGTATATGGGCACTGACAAGTGGTCAGGGAGGTTCCAAGAGAAGAGGGGACAGATTTTATCTGTTAACCGATATCTAAGCTACAAATATAGAGGGGCACAGGAGAGCTATAAGGAGAGCAAGAAGGCTACCCTCAGATAAATGCTTCCCTCTTCAGCTCAATTCCCACATAGGAGATCTTTTGATGTTGTTTGCAAATCAGACTATCAGCTCACTTCAAACAATATCCTTAGCCTGTATTTGCCTCCTGTCTCTTTTAACTGAGTTCTTGCTTGTAAAAAAAAAAAAAAAAAAAAAACAGAATTCCTCTACTTTGGAGTCAAATGCCATTTGAAATTCCTGTCTGTGAAAGATTATCAAATGAGGTTATGAAATCTGGGAGTTATTTTTTTGTACAGACAGTTCTCCTAGCTTAAAAAGTAGTCTGGTGCTACTGATAGTCTGGATTAGAATGGGAGTCTGTGATGAGGACAGTGGGAAAGGTTTAATTCTGCCCCCACCCTTGTTTTGCTATGTAATTTTTATTTTACGAACAATCTAAGGGGCTCAAAGTTGCAAAAATGCCCATTGGCAGGATCTACTGTCAATACCAGCATTGATCCCATAACAAGGATTCATTTCAGTCAATCCACTAAAATTTTATTTCAGTGGAGCTATGAAAGCATTTTTGCCCATTCCCTAAACTATGACTTGTTGGAAACTGAACTGAATTTCATAAAGATTTATGGGCACTTCCAAAATCACTTAACAGCCAAAAGCCATGTAGTAACTTTTCCCATGTTTGAATAAAATGTGAGCCTTGTCAAAATGACAGTTGTGAAAGAGTGGTAAGATTAGGTTTGGATCATTTCCACCCAGACCTTGTTTAATCTACTGCAGGGCCCATGGCTCTGCTGCTAGTCCATGTCTGCTGGCCCCAAAGAATTACATAAGATTGCTGAAGCCTTGGAATGCAGCCTTTATAGTGCTAACTTATTAAATTTTAGTATAACCCACCCATGATTATGGGCAGAAATGTAGGAGGGATAATTACGTCTTATGTGAATAACCTGCTAATTATTCCAAATAAAGGTTGAAATAAATTTATTTTTATGTTTATAACTGAATATGGGTAGGTCAGGTAGTCTAGGAATTATTTTTAACAAAAAGTCTCATTATGAAAACCTTACATAGACGGATCTAGAAATCCATTCTGCTAATTTCACTCCTTCAGCTCCATTTTCCAACACTTAACTCTTATGCACATGGAAAGCACTAAGCTAGGTAGAATGGCTTCCCAAAACTTCACTGATAAAGAGAACGGTTATGAGTTTGAATTTCCAAGACTTCCTTCATTTACAAAGAAAACAAAGGAAAACTTGTGAATCTGAAATCAACTTGCTAGGATTTAAATAAGTAGGTGCTATCAACATTTAAAAGCAAGATTTCCTGGAATAATTATGGATGAATACTCAGAGTCAGTAGACTCTTTTTCTGATGTCTTCAGGTATGAAATTTCTTTATACACAGACAGCATAGGTGCTAAGGTATATTGGAAATAAACTGTAAAAAAAAATAGTAAACTCAAATGGCAGACTAGACCTTAAATACTATCTCAGTCACTTGTTAACACTACAACATCCTCCCCAGGCGATCTCCTTACCTTTAAGACACCAAAGCCAGTCAAGACAAGTCATAGATACTTCAACGCTATTCACAGCAAATGCCCAGGAACATTTGGACCAGCTCCTGTTTGGTCAGTTTCCGCCTATTTCCTGAACCTTAGCATTTGTTTGTTTTTCTCCACTTCTGCTCTTTTGTGGAGTGGACTAATCTTGGTTTCTCTAGCTCAAACCTGAGGAACGCATTAGGCACTTCCTGTTTTTGCCCCATTTTTATTTCCAGAGGCCTGAGTCCTGGCACCCACTCTGCTGGCTGTCCCTCTAGATTGGCCAATCTAGTCTCTTCGTAAGGGGATGTGAGAGGATCAGGAATGTAGTCAGTGGCCTTGGGCAAGACACTTAACATTTTGAAAGCCATTGCTTCATCTCTAAAATGAAAGAAATCATTCTACCAAACTCAATATTTTCTTCTATGGATCAATAAAATTAGTATATGTAAATCTGTAATCTGCAATTTACTTAAACTGCTAGGAATAAGCCTGAGTAAGATAACATTACCTGCTGCTTAGCTGATAAGTATTTTGACTAATTTTTTGTTGAGATGATTCCAGGCCAGAATTCTACATGTAATTAAAAGCGGTATCTAAATATTTCATGCCAGCAATAAGAGTGTCAACAAGAATTAACCAAAGTCACAAAGAAATTTGAATTACATGTAACTTATAATATTATTAACTTTAAAAAAATCAACTAGGGTGCAGAATTCCGATATTAATTTTTAATCTTTCCTCCTTGTAGAAATCCGTGATAACCTTTACTCAGCTATGGCCAAGAAAATTGTTGCTAAAATGGGCAATGCTGCTTCTCATCTATTCTCTGGATCTGGTTCCTGTACATACTTTCCATAAATGCCCCAGTTTCTACTTGCATCACATTAGTAGGACCTGGTATTAAGACAGTTAATCATAAATACAGAGGTTTATCAATCTTTTCATGTGCATTTATTCAAAGCTCAATCTTCATTAGTAAGGTTCTGGTGTTCTATAATTTTACTACAAAATAATCTTTAATCAAATCCATGCTGCTCCAAGAATGTTCTCTTTCTTTAAGATTCTCCCTGTCCCTGAGATCTAATTGTCTGTGATCTGTCTAGGTGTCTTTTGACATTTTTGTCTCTCAATTTTACAAGACTGATGTTACTTGCTCACTTAGTGATGAGAAGATAACATACAGATTAAGCCTAAGATAAAAATCGTGTCCCTACTTTTTTTTCTTTCAGTGTAGTCTCAGCTATCATGGTACATTTTATATAATGTCCTATCATACAATTCCCCTTAGTTCTCAAGCTTTACTGTTAATAACTTCATATGTACTTTGGTGCAGCTTGAGAAAGGGTTACTTCATAAATTGTAAAATCTAAATAAATGCAATTTATTTATTTATTTAGGTTATTTACCAGAAGTCTACATACATAAGAAAGAGTACAAAGGAAAGGGAGTCCTTTCCTTTAAAAATTAATTGTGAAACACTAGAAAAAAGTGTATTCAACAGTTTGAGAAAGAAAAGTGAAAGTTTTCCAATCTGCTTATACTTCACTAAGCCAGAATATGACAAGATAGAGGATAGGCAGACAGCTAATTATAGACATTAACACAGAAACATATAGATGCTGAGGTTCATTCAGGATTCGTATTTTTATCCTTGGAGTTCTATCAGCTCACCTTCTTGAATAGAGTTTATCAACTGAATTGAATACCCTTTTCCTTCACAGTATATTTCCTGTGTGGCTTCCTGATTCTTCTCGCGTGCTCTGAAAGAACAGGGTTCTCCCGCTGTCTATGAGAACTAAAAACAATAACATTTTGGAAATGAATATAATGTTAGCGACAATCTCATGAGCCTTTTTCATTTTAATAACAAGGAAGTTATAAAAATATAAGAGCAGTTCCATAATCAGGAACTTCAGGTCTCCTAAATCCCTGCTTAGTTTCTAAAACTGATTTTAGACAAGCAGATTTTTATGTGAACCATAAAAAGAGTAAGATATATCTCTACAATCTACAAAGAACAATTTTATACTATTATTAGGTTGAATCAGTATTACAAACTTTTTGGAAATAAGTTTTTTAAAAAGTCTTTAGACCAATTAAAGAATACTCTTAGAATTTAAAAATTTTCACTTTTATCCATAATTCTAACAAGTTTTTATGAGCAACACATAATTTTAAAATCAAAATAGTTGTTCCAGTTTCTGTAAACAGAGGAAATTTACTTTACTGGGCCAATATACTGTGCAACTGTTATAAACAAAGCTGATTTTCAGTGTATACCAAAAATAGAATATGCAAGCTGTCTGCTGGTCTTCCAGTGCATAGACATGAGATAGATACATTATTTTTGTATAACATTCATGATATTTTACTAATCCAAATTATAATTATTTTCCCAAAGTTTCTTCTGGAAACAGTTCAGGAAACGTTAGTACATTAAATTATCTCTCTTCTGTCCCATTATCATTCTTACGAAGTGGTATAGCCTCATCCCATTGTTTACATTCTTCCTATCCACTGATGATATTTTAGTCTTTCATGTTCTTTTATCTCTTTTATCTGGTCTACAAAGACTAATCTCTATGTTCCCCCAGTTTGGTCTGGTTAAAGAAAAAGAGAGAGAGAGAGAGAGAGAGAGAGAGAGAGAGAGAGAGAGAGAGAGAGAGAGAGAGAGAAATTAAGTTTAAAGAATAAGATTAATCTAAATTTATTTCCTTTAGTCCTCCCATAAAACTTTTGCTACTCTGAAAACTTCACTTATTACATTGCATAGTTTGTCCTATAATTCACAATATATTTTTTAAGTCGCTTTGAAATTATTTTTTAGTTTTGAGTTTGTATGTGTTGCTTCTCTACCTAGATTGCCAGCTATTGAAGAATAAGAACTTATCTTTAACTTCTTTTGTGTCTTCAAAGCGTTTGGGACATACATGCATATGCTTGTTGTATGATCTTATTTTATCCACAAACAATTAAGCAATTTTATACTTTTTTCACCATGTTCATTTCCAAAATGCCTGAGAACTCTGTGTTTTCAAGATGAGGCCATGCATATGAGAGGGTTGAGATAAGACACTGTTGCATGGCACTTTTACATAGATTCTAACCTCTGATAATAGAGGACAGTGAGGCTGTAAAATATCTGTGTGTCTTGTGAACCTTTGAGATCAAGTACAGACCAGTTGTTAAATCATTATAGTGCATAAATTCAATCTTCCAGGTCAGATTACCTATGAGATAAAATGTTGTCACATAATAACTATGTGTGCCCTGAGAGAAGAATGGTTTTATATCAGGTCCTTTATACACTGTAACAAGAGGAGCAATTGTTTCTTCTTCTGAACTGAAGCATGAAATAGACTTGGTTTAAAAAGTTATAAAATATCAGTAGTTTCAGGAGTTTTGAGAAGACCGGTGAAAAGCAAAATGTATCAAAATTACCCTTCCAGTCCAGAAAAATTGCCCTAAACACTCCAGCCAGAAGAAACCTCTCCATCTGTTGAATTTCTCTGTTATACACCATTTTGCATGGCATTTGACACCTACTGGATTAAATAGTAGTTATTTCTTGATCTGTTAATTTACCAAACTAAAGGGAACATTCTGAGAGAGAAGGAAAAATAGCCTGTGTTTGGGGTGGGTAGAAAGAGAGTCAGTGTGAGACCAAGAATGGAGGACAGTAAGCCCCAGCCAAGAAACTCTAATTTAATTGGGTTAAGTCAGGGAAGGAGCCATTAGGAGTCTCTGAGGTGAGAAATGACATATTGATAGTTGTGCTGTAGAAAAAAATCGTCTGCTTGTATATGTCAATATACTGAAAAGTGACAAGATTTGAAATAGGAAATATTTATTATTTATTGTCAGGTTGCCCTTTGGAATGTGTGTCTAAAGAAGAATTCCAACTCTTTATGCCACGTCATGCGTGGCACCTCTCACTAACACGTAATAGGTGTTCAGTAAGTTTGTTGACTGAGTCACTAAATACAAGCATAAAATGTCTCTTTATTAGCTAAACCTTCCACATATGGGTCACTGCCCTTGATTTCAGATTCTTCTACATAGTTTATTTCGGTAGGTAGTTTATTTCTGTACAAATTATATCATTAACAATGATGCTAATAACAGAAAAGTGGGATAAAGGAGAAAGTGCTATTTTTTTTCAGCATTTATTATATGCCGAGGACTCTGTTAAGCGCTTTACCTACACTCACTCATTTTTCTCATCCAATCAGAGAAAACTTAATTATAAGAATAAAAACCAGGTTTGAGCAATACAAACAAATCAGCCATGGTTCTGATTGGCAGTTGTAGTAGATACTGTTGATGCCCCACCTCTCAGGTGGCCACCCGAGCCTACCTATTGCTAGGGAGACAGTCTCAGAATGTTGGCAGCTTCCTAGCTGCCGTGGCTTTGTCTCTCATCTCCACCCAAGGACTCCTCCTACGCCTGGGAGCTTCTTACCTACCGACAAACAGGTGCGAGCTCCAAGTGTGCAGAGGTTGAGGTTAACCCTGCCCCAGAGGAGGGTGGGAATTCCTTAGACAGATGCCCCAGCCTCCAGGTCTTCCAGGGATAGAGGATTCTAAGGCATGTTTCACACATTTTCTCGGCTGGTTTCAGAAGTCTTACAATTGAGGAGAAGCCTTTGTTTCACATTTCTTTTAAAGCAATCTTGTTATTGGTATTTATATTAAAGCATCAGGAAATTTGCTCTAATAGTATATCTTAGGTTAAAAGGATTGGATCTTCTTGTTTTTTGGGTTACTGTGAAAAAAAAAATACCTCCTATTATCTTAGTTTGGATCCCCTAAAAGCAGAGCTTGAGATAACTACATGAGCGCAGATAGTTGGGGGTGGGGATTAGAAGATTGGATTAGAGGGAGGCAGAAAGAGATTGTAAAATTTTTCTTTATGCATCTATAATTGTTTTAAATGATACATGCTTCACTTTAGTAATTTTAAAAATCTAATTTAAAAAAGGTTAAAAAAAAAAAAAAACCTACTTGCTAGATATATCTACATGAATGTTCCACCAACGTCTCAGACTTATCTCTAGAACCCAGCTGGTATTATCCAAACACTCTCCACACCACCTCCCCTCCCTGCATTTCAACGCTTCCTTCTGGTTGCTTTATGTTTTGTTTTTCATGATACTAAAATTGTCCCAGTCACCTGGTCTAAAAACACCAGCCATATTTTACTTCTCTGGATTACCTATAAGTGACAATTCATATCAGATTTTTTTCCCGAGGTATTACATGAATTCATTTATTTTTGCTGTCCTATACTCAATTTAAGTTAGGTCTCAGTATTGTCCTTTATGCAACATCATTTTTTTAGCAACCAACTGTGTCTTCTCTCCCCATTGTATATGACATTGACATTTGATTATATTATATTGCTAAGGCATACCATATTTTCCTCTGTAAATTATAAACTGTTTGAGATTAGGACCCACTTTTTATACATCTTAGCATCTGTTAAGGATCTAGCACATTGTTTTGCATGTCATAATGAGTGAACATAAACTCAAAAATATCTAGTTTATGACATTAATAATATAAAAGTCCAAATTATGTAAGGGCCATTCAAAAAATACTTACTGAGCACCTGCCATTTGCCAGAAAGCATATCAGGTGCTGGAGATATAGTGGTGAGTAACAGTAATAACACAAAATGTGTTTAATGCTCTCATAGTCTAGTGAGGAAGATATAATGAAAAAATGTAACTATATGATATAAATTAAAGTGTTCTGAAGATAATGAACAGGACTGTCTACGAGAGAATGACATGGTGACTTATTTAAAATTGGAGGGCAGAAAATCCTCTGTGGGGAGACCTTTAAGCTGAGATAAAAAGAAGGGAAAGAGAAATCATGTGGAAAGTCAGAAGGTGTGTGTCCAAACAGAGGGAAAATAAGGGAAAAGACCCTGAGGATGAAAATACCTTGAAGCACTTAGGAAATTAAGAAAGGCCAAAGTGGCAAAAGCAAAGTGATCCTGGGTGTGTGGCCAATGGCAAGGCTGAAGAAATAGTCAAGAGACCACATCACAGGGTCCTGTTAGGCCACACTGAGTGTGGTTTATACTGCAGGAACAATGGGAAACTATTTAAAGTATTAAGCAAGGGAGTGAGTGGATGTATAATTGATTTCGCATTTTAAAAGTTCATTTTAGCTTCTGTGTAGAAATGTGATGAGGTGGGAAAGGGGTGAAGGGAGACCACGTAGCAGATTATTAAACAGCTCAGGTGAGATTATGGCATTTTGGGAAAGGGTAGCAGCTGTGTAGAAGAGGATAAAAAGAAGATGGGCTTGAGATATACTTTAAAGGTCAAATTGATAGACCTGTGATGGATGGATTTCATATTGAGGATAGAGGAGGGAATCCCGGATTATGCTCCAAATTTCTGTCCTGAACAAGTGGGCAGACAGAGTGCCATTTTCCATAACGGACGAGACTGGGGAGAGAAATAGTTTAGATGAGGGGTGGAAGAACCAGACTCAGTTTTAGACATGTGTGCAACACCCACTAGGCATCCAAGAGGAGACGTCAGGTGGGCAGTAGAAAATATGCACCTGGAGCTTAGAACAAAGGTCCAGGCTAGAGATGAGAAATGGGGACTCATGACATTCATTTATTTATTTTTCAGGTCAAACAATCAAGGGTATATTTTAATCACTCATGAAATAGTCAACTGGCATATTAATACTGATGCATATTTAATACTTACATATAAAAAAAACAAACCTTATTTTCAAATGATACATCTTTTACCCACTGAGTAAAAGAGCTTTATGCAAAAATTTATGTCTGGGTTTTCTTTTCTATTCCATTGGTCTATGTCTGCCTTTATGATAATACCATGCACTTTTGGTTACTATAGCTTTGTAGTAAATCTTGAAGTCAGGTAGTGTGATGCTTCTAGTTTTGTTCTTTTTGTTCAGGATTACTTTGGCTATTCAGAGTCTTTTGTGGTTCCATATAAATTTTAGGATTTTTTTTTTTTATTTCTTTGAAGAATGTCATTGGTATTTTAATACAGATTGCATTGAATCTATAAATTGCTTTTGGTAATATTGTCATTTTAACAAGATTAATTCTTCCAATCCATGAGCATGGAATATCTTTCTATTTTTTGTGTTCTCCTCAATTTCTTTCATCAGATTTTTATAGTTTTTTTAATATAGAGCTTTTACTTCTTTAGTTAAATTGGTTTCTAGGTATTTTACCCTTTTTGTAGCTATTATAAATGGGATTGCTTTCTTGACTTTTTTCCAGATCGTTCACTGTTGGCATATATAAATGCTACTGATTTTTGTATGTTGATTTTATATCCAGCAACTTTACTGAATTCATTTATCAGTTCTAACAGTTCTTTGGATAAGTTTTTAGGTTTTTCTAGATATAAGACCATACCATCTACAAATGAAGCTAATTTGACTTCTTCCTTTCCAATTTGGATGCTCTTTATTTCTTTTTTTTGCCTAATTGCTCTGGCCAGGACTTACAGTAGTATGTTGAATAAAAGTGGTGAGAGTGGACATCCTTTTTTTGTTTCAGTCCTTAAAGGAAAGGCCTTCAATTTTTCCCCATTTGATACAATGTTGGCTGTGGGTTTGTCATATGTGGCCTTTATTATTTTGAGGTATGTTGCTTCTATACCCATTTTGATGAGTTTTTTTTTTAATCATAGAGATGTTGAATTTTATCAAATGCTTTTTCAGCATTTATTGACATAATCATATGGTTTTGTTCTTGATTCTGTTAATGATTCATAATATTTAGATGTTTTTAAAGATATAGGAAATGAGTTGGATATCTTAATGAGGCAGGTTAGAAGGAGAAGGAAAGAGTGCCCAGAATATAGCTCTGGGCCTTTCCAACACTAACGGTGGAGGGAAAGGAGCCAGCAAAGGAGACTCAGAGAGTCCAGATCAAAAGGGAGGAAAAAAAAAAACCCTCAAAAAAGCTTTTTTTGGTATTATGAGAAGAGAAGGAAAATTCTCACTCTTGATAACTGTAAAGTTGGGGGAGTCAATATTAGAGTCCTCTCTGTCGGGGAGGACGTCTTACACAAGGTTAGAGACCACTTCCACTTGCATTTTGTCTACTAGTCTCATATGAGTCTTTAATGCAGTTCCTGGCACACAGTGGGCACTTAATACATATTAATTGAATATCTATCAATTGAATGAATATTTAAGTCCAGTTGAGAGCGAGGAGTAGGTATAAGTCATTTTAAAAAGTCCTCCTCTTCTCCTCCTCCCTCCACCTCTTTTCCCCTACCTGACTCTCACACTTGTCTACAAAAGCATTGATCAGAGAGAGAACAGTATCTTCCAGCTTTGTCAAAGCAACTTTAAACATGTTTTATTCCTGCTGACATTGGGAAAAATGAGCTGTTTTCGAAGCCCTGGAGGAAAGAAACTTGGGCTAACATAGCATATGAGATAATACAGTGTGTCTGTTTCTGGAAAGGTAGTGAATCCTAACCATAACCATAACCATAACCATAGAAATAAAGTCCTGTCCTATGAACCACTCCACTGCCTGCACCTTAACTATGTTATGAAAAGGATTGTGTTGGGTGGCTTTCCCTGTAAAGGATTTTGGTGAAGGGAGGGGAAAAGAGAGGTAGGGGCTCAGATCAATGGCTCTGGTTTTGCCAGTATCTGGAGGATGTCAGAATGGTTTCAATACACCTGCTTCCAGGCCACGACTGGAGATTTTATGACTGCAAATGAGAGGGATTGCTTATTTCAGAACAATGACAATATGAGCTAGTTGTGGATCTGTAGAAAGAAACAAGCTTTGCACTACTGCAGAAAGAAACAGAGGAGGACCACTCACCGTGGGCTCTGATAAGTACCTTTCTGGAAGCCATTTCATTTCATTTTTATAATGGATTTATCACACACCATTATTAACCTTTTACTTTGCTGCAAAGAATAAGAGAAGGTTAATATTTCTCTTGTCTGTTGACAAGAGAGTAAAAATAATTAGGGTGGGTTTGGCTAGAATATCCTAACATTCCACAACCATCCCAAGCTCCACATGCCTTAACTCATGAAGGCACCCACTGCATGCAAGCATACACCTGCACCACCTCACTTCTCGGTGTGTTTTTTCACCATGAATGCAGCACCATATGCCCAGTTCCCAAACCCAAAACTTGGGCATCATCCTGATTCCTTCATCTCAGCCCTACATTCATATTTATCAATACTATCCCCAAGTTCCATTGGATTCTATCTCTTAGATAGCTCTCGAATCTATTTTTTCCTTTATCCTTTCTTCTACTTCTTAGTTCAGGCTGCCATCCTCTACTGATTACTGCAGGAGCCTCCAAAATTAGGTATTCTGTATCCATTCTTGCCTTTGCACTTCTGAAACCCACAGCTGACCAAGACAAATCCTTCAACAGCTTCCTGTCAGCCCCAGCACAGAGTTTACAATTCCTAACCTGGCTTATGTGGTTCACCATGCCACTCTGCTTCCCTAGTTAGCCTCATATCACACCAACCTGTGTGTGGGCGGCCAAATACCAGAGCCAGGCAGACTCTTTCAGTTCCTCTACCCGGCCCTGGTAGAGCCCTCCCTCATTCCTCCTCTCAGACGTCTTAGCCTGACTCAACCTATCTTGTCCTTCAAATCTCTCCTTACGTGTCCCTAAAGGATCTGGAACTTTCTCTAGTTAGTAAACATTTTTCTATCTACCATTTGAGTGAAAAATTTTCCTGATGGCCTGTATCAGTCCTGCCCTGTTCATGGTGTGTTCTGTGTGCCTAGCACAGTGCCTGTTCAACGAATGTGCTGAATAAATGAACAACTATTTTAACTGTGTGTCTGCTATTTCAACTTAAGATGTGATATTTAAGTATGGTATTCGCACACAGACCCACCCTTTGATGAAGTCTTTTCCTTTCTTCTTTCGTTTTTCCGTACAGCAGCAATCAATGATTGGACCCGCATCTCCGGCAAATGTCTCATAATCATCCATGGCTGTCTCTCTGGTTGCTGAAGAGGAAAACCTGAGGCACATCTGAATTGTATTAGGATGAGACTCACTACCCAGCTCAGGTGTGCTGGGGGGCTGCCTTTTCAGAGGCTCATTACGACTCTGACCTCACACTGGGTCTACACAACTGATGACAGGTGTGTCCCATAGCTAATAAGTGGCTGCTTGAAAAGGGGATCACTAAGAACCGTTCAGAGGAATCCGTTGCAGTGAGTCAAGTCACATCGCTTCCTTAACCTAATCTCTGTTGGGGTCAGCAGGAGCCTACCCTGCGTGCCAGCTATTCACCCCGAGGGGCTGCTGTTGCCCGCTCACGCATGCAGCCCGGGCTTAAGAGGAAGTGTGGGGAGGAAGGAAGTGGGTATAGAAGATTGCAGGGCTGTGAGTCTTGAAGAGAATAGAAATAACGCCTTTGTCACCAAAATGTTCCCCAGGCGCCTTCAGGGAGTTCTTTTTGCTTTGCTTTGTTTTTAATTTGTAGCTCTCTGGATAATTTCTCTGGCGGCTGCTTACGCCCGCCCGAAAAATGAGATATAGTGGTTAATTATCAACTAAAGAACTACACGGTTCCCCGCAGTAGTCCGCGTCCTCGGGTTTGTGGCTGGCCGCGGAGGTTGGGGCCACAGGGCATCGCGTCCAGGCCCCCACCGCGGTTAAAAGGGGAAGCCTCGTTCCGCCTCCAGGTCCACTCTTTGCTGCGCCCCTGGAGCCTCGGGCCATCCTGCGCTCCGCGGGCGGGGAGGCCGGGGCCGGGCCGCGCGTCCTGCGCAGCTGAGGTCCCCCAGCGCCCCCTACAGCCGCACGCGGGGGGAGACGGCGCCCGGCCCTGCGCCTTCGCACCACGCCCGGGACCCCACCCAGCGGCCAGCGCCCCGGGACCGCACGAACACCCGCACCTCCCGGCCTTAGAATCGGGGCGTGGGGACCGACGGGCGCGCGGCATCCCAGGCCGCCCGGATCGCTCCGCCCGCGGCTGGGGACTTCCCCTCCCCCCTCCCTCTCTCGTTTCGTCTCGCCAGCCAGGGCCGGACACACTGCGCCTCATCTCTTGGGGCTCTCTTCCCCCTTGGCCAGCCGTCGCGTGCCGTGCAACTTTGGGGCAGTGGCCGTTTGGTGTTGAATGTTCCCCACGGAGAGCGCATGGCCGGAGAAGCGACGCGCGGCCCCCGCCCCAGAGGGGCCGCTGTCCGGAAGGCGGTGATGCTGTTGCTGTGCCTGGGGGTCCCGACCGGACGCACCTACAACGTGGACACCCGGAGCGCGCTGCTTTACCAGGGCCCCCCGAACACGCTGTTCGGCTACTCCGTCGTGCTGCACAGCCACGGGGAGAACCGATGGTGAGTGGAGTCGGACTCCGGCGCTCTGGGACCTCAGAGTGGCGTGAGAACGGCGCCCCAGGGATTCCCTGCCCGGTTCCAACTTTCCTCTCCCTGGAGAATGCAGAAGGGAACCGCTGCGACAGCCAGCTCGCTGGAGATCTCCCCGGGAAACTAACTTGTGTGGGGGTGGCAGCTCCTGGTGTGCTCTGGGGCAAGGCCCTGAAACTGTCAGAGGTGGCCGGCTGGGTGCGGGGGTGGTGCGGGGAGGAGGGGGTGGGGGAAGGTGCCCCGCTGCCAACTGCACGTTGGTCGAGACGGGAGTTCAGTGGGCAGCACAGCTCACGTCTGAGCGCACGTGCACGTTTGTCGCTTTAGGCTCGTCGTGGGGGCGCCCACTGCCAACTGGCTCGCCAACGCTTCAGTGGTCAATCCCGGGGCGATTTACAGATGCAGGATTGGAAAGAATCCAGGCCGGACGTGCGAACAGCTCCAGCTGGGTGAGTTGGGTCTGGGACCAAGAATTAGTTACCACCCCTCACACCCGCTTGCGGACCGCACCGCCGCAGGACAAGACCTGGAAAAACTCGTGTCGCCTGTTACTTCTAGTTTAAAGCGTACAGAGTTTCAGTTTTAACTCCACACCGTTTTCTCTTAATATAAAAGGGTCCCTTTCTATCAGTATTTTTCTCCCGTTTGCTGACGGCAATGATTGCACTCTGACAAAATCATGCAGAGGAAAGTTGCTTATGATACCTTCTCTTCATTTCTCCCTCTCTCCCACCACGTGTAAAACACATTTTAAAGTCTCTCAGCATATTAATGACAGGATCCAGCTAAGCCAAGATTTAAGAATTTTATTTCCATCTTTGACCTATCACCCCTGTTAAAGAACAGGCTAAGGGGCATATCAGGAATAGCAGTTGGAATTGATCCCATATCCTGTCATTTAGCCGAAGGGATTTTTAAAAAAATGATATAGTTTTAATTAGACTATGCAATGTAAAAGAAAAGCACAAGGAAAATTGGCATTTTCATTGTTAGTATAGTTAACATAAGGCTTAACGTACAACTTTTCATTCCCAAAACTCTGTTAAATGGGTCTATCTTTTTGCAATCATTTTTTAAATGTTTGTTCTTAGACTTGTGATGACTTGAAAAATGTGTACTGAAGGGGGAGGGGAGAAGTTTCATGTTTCAAAGCCAAAAGCAAATTTTTTGCACACAGACAAGTGGGGGAAGAAAGGGGAACTAACGTTAATTCAGACCTATCTTGTTCCAAATAGCGTTGGGCAGTGCTATACATACTGCTTATTTTTTTTCCCCTCAAAGCAACCCTGGGCCATGGTTGACATTGTTCCTACTTTACATATAAGAACTCTGACTCAGAGAGTTGCAAGTACCTTTTCTAAAGTTACTTAGCTAGTGAGAGGTAGGTGAGACCCGAAGTCAAAGTCAGGTCTCTTTGGATGCAAAGTCTAAGCCCTTTCCTTCCATGTATTGCATCTTCAATGCAAGTAAAATTAAATGAAGGGTCCAATGTGTTTTCTGCTGAACTCCCAGATCATCTGCAAATGGTGAACAAAAGGTCACAATTGGTACTTTATTTTTGCTATAAATGGACTTTTGAAATTAGCTAGTTATTGCATCTTTAACTCCTTTTTCTTTTTATAGTAGTCTTTGCTTTTTTTTAAACTGTGAAGCTGCTTCCCTTCATTTGTTTATCTTTGCTATAAGGACTTTTGAAATTAGCTAGTATTGCATCTTTAACTCCTTTTCCTTTTCATAGCAGTCTTTGCTTTTTTTTTTTTTTTTAACTGTGAAGCTGGTTCCCTTTATTTGCATGAATTCAAATAGAGTGTGAACATAATGGAATTTTTACTTTTAACTCGGAGATCACCTGTATAAGTCCAGGAATTGTCTGTAGCTTGTACAGCCTCTTGTTGAGCCCCAGCCTCTTGTTGAGCATCTTCCATCCTAGCAGGCAGATTAGAATGCATAAAATATTCACAAACATATACATTTGGAATAATTTTGAAAAGTGTAATTTTCATTGCATGAGAGAGTTGTGGGGTAAAGATTTACCCCACAGGTTGCTCCAAGGTTGTGGAGCAGACAACCTTGGTCTGCCTGGGGATCTTGGCAAGATCTCAGGAGGGAACAATTTCATTTCTGTTGTCATCATTTCCTGATCCATGACATTATAACTACTGATATTTAGCACCTACTTCCTGTCTGGATGGGGACCGAATCTATTTCTGGATGTCTGTATTTAACTGGATAGATCATGTCATAATATTACATAAAATTTAAGATGATAATGCCTGTCAGTTGAAGGAAAACCTAAATCCTTCGGGTGTGTGGAGCATAGGAGTCGACTAAAGAAATATTCTCAGAAAAATGTGCACATAGTAGACCTGTAACAAACATGAATTAAATGAAGATTTGTTGGATGGATGAAAGAATAAAAGTAAAGCGAAAGTAAAGGGAAAGTTTTATTGAGTAAGAGAATTAATTAGATATGACAGGCCAAAGTGATAGTTTTGCCTTTCAAAATCTGGTCAATATACAAAGTACTTAATGAGATGAAAGACACAAAAGAAGACAAGATTCCTAGTCAATTAAATGGTTAAAACATTGATAGCTGTCATAATAGCTTTGACTACTTGCCAAAGAGTTGACTAAGTTATTTCTCATGTAACATTCTAAAAAAAAAAAAAAAAAAGTATATCTTTTTTTCCTTAAATGAAAAAACTGCTCTGTCCAGAACTAATTCAGAAGTAACTTAAAGCTATAAAATAGGAATTGAGGCTAAAGTCTAGAAAGAAAATACTGGAAAACAATGAATTGGTAACAAAGATACTTTAGGATTCTCAGGTTCATGGGCTATGTACTATTTTGTATCAAGTTTCAAGGGTGTGTGTAAATATATATAAGCCATCTTATTGAGACTATTGAGTGTATGTGTGTGAGAGAAAGAAACTGTATAAAATAGCTTCAACTGTCCCATCTCAAATGTGATGACTCTAATGTTTGAAAAATGCTAGCTCAGTACTTAACACATAATAGACATTCACCAAATAATAGTTTATTTCTTATCTCTATTTTGTACTTAAATCTAGCATCTATATGTTATCTGTACTAATCAGGTCGAGGTTAATAAATAAGGACAATTAATAAACTAAGCCAAAAGTTCAAAAGTTAAATGTATTAATTAAAAGGTAACAGTTGAAGTGAAAACACAACAAAAAATATTTGGTTGGCTCATCAAAAAAAATGTAATAACTAAAGGTTGAGCTATGATTGTCATGTTCATAAGGTGTCTTCTTTTATCTGGAATAACTTTATTTGCTATCAAGAATATGAAAGTGCAGGGTGTCGTAAAATGGTGCCCGTCCCCTACACAATTAAAAATATCCATATGTAAGTCTGTAGAATTTCAGATCAACAGTTGGTTCAGATAGACTCCTTCCCTCAAAAGAGGAGGTCAGTACTTCCCCTCCCCACCCCTCCCTACCCCACCCCTGTGGATAATGTTGTCACATACCATGCCATACTCACTGTAGCCATAATCAGAAGAGAGCAGCAAATGCCCATTTATCTAGAATGCCCAGGATAAGAGATGTTTAGGGGTAAGATACCTCTTTTAGTGAAGTGAATGACTGCAGAGGCCGTATCAAGAAAGTTGCCTGGATAGTACCACAGGTGCTTTTCTGCCGGCATACAATTAGTCATCTTCCACATCTCTGCCTGCTTGAGAGGTATCTCTGCTCTCATTTCCTGGCTACCAGAGGAAGCTAGTCCCCTCATCAGGAGGGCCCAGGCCCAGACCTGCTCATGAAGACTCTGAGGAGACCATGGTGATTTCCATATATCCACTTAATCTTCCCCTTAGGCACTCTGTGTCGTCCTTGAGGCTCATTTAAAGGAAACTTTGTTGACAGATGGTTCTTGAATCAAGATCTCAAAAATAATGACGCTGTTAATATAGCTAAGCACAGTCCTTCTAGGGGTTACCAATATTCAAAGACTTAGAACATAATAAAATATATAAATGATTATCAAGTTACACAAAAAAGATAGTCTTTATTTGGTTATTCAAAAGCCACTCCATATATTTCCATTACTTTGGAATTACTACTGATAGCATTAGACACATGTATGCACACACACTCACACACACTGTCATTCATCTGGATAATAGTATAAACTTACATGTTTACGCTGTCCAATTCAGGAGCCACTCAGCATGTGTGGCTGTTGAACATACGAAACGTGGCTGGTCTGCAATGAGAGGTGTTGTAAGTTACATACTGGATTTCAAAGACTTAGTACCAAAAAACCCTCATTAATTTTAAAGATATTATATACTGAAATAAATATTTAAAAATTAATATTGTAATGAAGTAATATTTTGGATTTAATAAAATGTTAGAATTAATTTTACTTATTTTTTACTTTTTTAATATGACTACTATAAAATTGAAAATTTCATATGGGCTTGCATTACATTTCTATTGGACAGAACTGCTATAGAGAAACCTAAGTCCCCTTGTAAAATAACACTAACTTCTTAGCAGGTGCTTTCCCGGTAGCCATGTATAAAATGAATCAGACTTTCACTTTTCTTCTCCAGACCAAGTGTTCTATACTTACTGGGCCCTCAAGCCCCCTCCCTGTGGCTCTCTTTTTCTTCCTGGAAAAACCAGTGACCCATTTCAAGTTAGTCACCATTACCCTTCTTTGAATTTCTTTCTGAAAATTGTATTACCTTAACCAGCCTCCTGGTTCATGATTACATAACCTATTGAAAGAGGTTGAGTATTGTTTCATTAAAGTAATGATTATCTAGGCCTCGGGTTTTTTTTGTTTGTTTGGTTTTGTTTTGTTTTTAGAGATGGGGTCTCACTATGTTCTCCAGGCTGGTCTTGAATTCCTGGTCTCAAGTCATCCTCCTGCCTCAGCCTCCCAAAGTGCTGGGATTACAGGCCTGAGCTGCTATGCCTGGGCTGTAACCAGCACTTTTACTTGACTCACAGGAGTCGTTAGTTAACATTAAGGGGCAAACATCTCACTTGTTGAAACTTCAAATATGTTTTTCTTGATAACTTTCTTTTTTCATTTGTAATATGTTTTAAGTTGTAGTGAGATTGATGCAGATTGTTCATTTTAAGAAATCGTCCCTGAATATAGGCTGTTATGCTACTTCTGCAGAAAATCAAGACAGAGAGCCTCATTAATGAACTATCAGGTTAACAGAAAGAAGTTCCCTGATTTCCAGCAATTTCCCAAACCTCGTCTTCAAATTAAGTGGGTGAGGTTTCCACCTGATCTCTAATTTGAGCGATGAGGCTTTCTAAATGCATTTTATTTTTTGCTTCAAGTTTACCTGGTCACTGAGTGATATACCTAGTGATCAAAGATATCTTAGCAACAGTTCTCGGGGCAGATATGGTGATCCATTATATATGTGGGTCATGTATTCAGTCATTTATTGAGGGATGCCTAAGGGCCAGAACCTAGGCATAGAAAAGAAACATGCTCCTTGTCTCAAGGGGTTTATAGTCTATAGGTTAGGTTATTATAGGAAAGTATGGTGGGCAGAGCTAATCTAGTTACGAGAGTAAAGTGATGTCTTCCTGAGGAATTGATGTTCAGGTGAGGAACTGAATAGTAACCAGGAGTTAGCCAGAGGCAGAGGCCATGGGAAAGCATGCCGGACAGAACAGTGTATGTAAATACCCCGAAGCCTTTGAGGGCAAGGGACCTTTGCAGACCTGAAAGATGAGTACAGTTGGATTGTGGAGTATAAACTGGACAGCGGGTTGGAGAGACAGGCAGGGATGATTTTGGTACAACATTGTAAGTATGAATTTATCCTAAGGTGTTTGAAGCTAGGTCATGACGAGATCAGATCTGTGCATTTGACAGATTCTTCTGGTTGAAGAGTAGTGAATGCTTTGGAGTAAATGGGTTAAGACTGAAGATAGTCGTGGGAAGATTTTGTTATAATTTAGGCTACAGATTACAGATGCCTGTGCTAGAACAGTGGCAGTGGGAATAGAGAGAAAGACAGAGATTCTACAGATCTTTAGAAGATCTAGTCAACAGCAGTTGGTAATTATTGAATGAGAGAGATGAAGAAGAAGCTTTCAAAGATGTTACCCAGGGTTCTGACTTGAGCTGAGCTGCTGCCTGGATGATGGTGCAATGTACTGAGAAAGGGAAGATCAGCAGGATTTCTGGCAAAATGATGAGTTTCATTGGCTTGAGGTTCCTGTGAAACATAGAAGTCGGTGTCCAGTAATCTGTTGGATCTGGTGGGCAGGAGAGAGATCTGTACTGGCAATTCAGAGACAAGAGTAATTAACATAGAGGTGGTAATCAAAGCCATAGAGGTAAATGAGCTTAACCTGGAAACTCTTTAGGGTGAATAGATCAAAGGGCAAAGGGTAGATTACTGAGGATTCCTGCAATTTGAGAAGTGGCTAGAACAGTACTGCTCAACTCTGGCTGCAACTTAAATTCTCCTGCAGATCTTTGAGAATACTGGTTTGGGTGGCCCTATCCCAAACTAATAAAATCTCTGGA
>RJWJ010006364.1:0-62819 GCA_004363605.1 Indri indri | reverse complement strand
GGGAAAACTGGATAGCCACATGTAGAAGACTGAACCAGGATCCACACCTTTCACCTCTCACAAAAATCAACTCACGCTGGGTAACAGATTTAAACCTAAGAAATGAAACTGTTAGAATTCTAGAGGAAGAAGTTGGAAACACTCTTCTAGACATTGGCCTAGGCAAAGAATTTATGAAGAAGACCCCAAAGGCAATCACGGCAACAACCAAAATAAATAAATGGGACCTGATCAAATTAAAAAGCTTCTGCACAGCCAAGGAAATTGTCACAAGAGCAAACAGACAACCTACAGAATGGGAGAAAATTTTTGCATGCTACAAATCTGATAAAGGGCTGATAGCTAGAATCTACTTAGAACTCAGGTAAAATTTTTCTTTTGAGTCTGTTGATACAGTAAATTGTACTGATTTGTTCTGAATGCTGAACCAGGCTTGCATTTCTGAAATAAACCCCACTTAATGGGATTTCATTTGCTAATGCTTTGTTAAGAATTTTTGCTTCTCCATTCATGAGGGTTATTTTTCTGCAGTTTTCTTTTCTTACAATCTCTCTGTCATGTTTTAATATCAGAGTAATGCTGCCCTCATAAAATAAATTGGGAAATGTTCTGTCCTCTTCTACTTTCAGGAAGAGTTTGTGTAGAATTGATATAATTGGTATAATTTCTTTCATAAAATTTGACAGA
Source organism: Indri indri (assembly GCA_004363605.1). Lineage (NCBI taxonomy): Eukaryota > Metazoa > Chordata > Mammalia > Primates > Indriidae > Indri > Indri indri. The sequence goes on along the minus strand of RJWJ010006364.1, from coordinate 62,132 downwards.
CAAGGTATATGAGCATAAAGGGGTTTTTTTGTTCATTTGTTTTTTGTTGTTGTTGTTTGCTTTTGGTGGGAAGGATTTAACCGCATATATAATTCTTTAATTGTTAAGGAGTTATTCAAGTTAACTATTTCTTCTTGAGTGAGTTTCTTTTTTCAGAGAATGTGTCTATGTGATCTAAAACATAAAGTTTTTCATAACATAGCATTGTATTTTAATATCTATAGAATCTGTGGTCGTGTCTCCTGTTTCCTAACATTGGTCATTTCTGTCCTCTGTTGTGCTCTTTTTCTTTGACTAGTCTGCCAAGAGTTTTATCAATTTAGTGGTCTTTTCATAGAACCAGGCTTTGGTGTTATTGACTTTCTGTATAAATTTTCTGCTTTCAATATTGAAGATCTCCATCTTATCTTTATTATGTCCTTTCTTTGTATGCTTTGTGTTTTGTTCTTCCTTTAATAGCTTCTTGAGATTGAAACTTAGATTAATGATTTGAGAACTTTCTTAATTTCTAATATAAATATTTAATGCTATTCATTTCCCTCTGAGCAAGGGATTGGCAAACATTTTTGTAAAGAGCTAGATGGTAAATAGTTTAGACTTTGCAAGCTCTAAATTTTTCCTGTTAAGTAATTGTCATTGTTGGTATCCTCTTTTTTTTTAATGATCATTTAAAAATGTAAAAACAATTCTTAGCTTGAGGACTATACCACCATAGTGTGTTGACCTCTGCTCTAAGTGCTGCTTTAACTAAAAACACAAACTTTGATACATTGTATTTTTATTTTCATTCAATTCAAAATATTTTCTAATTACTATTTGAGACATCCTCTTCAATTCATAAGTTATTTAGGAATAGGTTATTTAATTTCCAAATACTTGGGAATTATGCAGATATCTTCCTATTATTTACCTGTGGTTTAATTTTATTTTTGCTAGAGAGCACATTTAGCATGATTTTATTTCTTTTAAATTTGTTACAGTTTGTTTTATGGCCCAGAATATGGTCTATTTTGGTGAATGTTCATTTGCATTGACAAGAATGTTTATTCTGCTTCTGTTGAGTAGAGTGTTCTTTATAGAAATGCCAATTAGATCAGGTTGGTTGATAAGATTGTTCAAGTCTTCTACATTCTTACAAGTTTTATGCCTACTAGTCCTATTTATTGCTGAGTGATGGGTACTGAAGTCTCCAATATAACTGTGGATTTGTGTCTTTTTTCCCTTTCAGTTCTATCAGTTTTTCCTTCAGATAATTTTAAAATTTGGTTGTTTGATAGACACTGATTTAAGATTGTTATGTCTTCTTGATGAATTGATCCCTTTGTCATTATTTAGTGTCCCTCTTTATCACTGGTAATATTTTTGTTTGAAGTCTACTTTTTCTGATATTAGTATAGCCACTCTAGCTTTCTGCTGTTTATTGTTTGCATGATACACTTTTCCTCTCCTTTTACTTTTACTCTATTTGTGGCTCTGTATTTAACGTAGACATCAAAGAGTTGTTTCTTGATTTTTTTTTTTACCCAATATCAAAATTGAAGCTTTTTGATAGGAATATTTTGATCACTTATATTTACATAATTATTAATATTGTTGGGTTTAAATCTACCCTCTTGCTGCTTGCTTCCCATATGTCCAATTTGTAATTTAATTCTTTTTTTATTCTTTTCTCACCTTTTTTTTTTTTGGATTACCTGATTTTTTAATGATTCCCTTTATCTCCACTATTTGTTTCTTGGATATACCTTGTGGTTGCTTTAAGATTAACAATATACATCCTTAACTTATCACAATCTATATTCGAATAACATTATGTCACATCATATGTAATGTAAGAATCTTATAACATTATATTTATGTTTCCCTGCTACTGTACTTTGTCCTATTGCCATGCATTTTAATTCTACATATGTATAAATCTCACAATACATTTTTATTATTTTTTGCTTTAAAAAGTCCATTATCTTTTTTTAATTCTTGTTTTATTATTTATTTATTTATTTTTAATTTCGAAGTATTACAGGGATACGAATGTTTTGGTTACATGGATCAATTTTGTAATGCTCAAGTCAGGGTTTTAAGTGTGCCTGTCACCCAGATAGTGTTCATTATACCCGTTAGATAGGTTTTCATCTATCCTCTCCACCCTTCTCCCCTCTGTTTGATTTCCGTTGTGTTGTACTTCCTTCTTTGCACATGTGTGCTCATCAGTTAGTTCCAATTTAATAGTGAGTACACGTGGTGTTTGTTTTCCCACTCTTTAAATACTTCACTTAGTCTAGTATCTTTTAAGGACACTAAAAAAGAAAAAAGACTTTTATATTACCCACATATTCACCATTTCTTCATTATAGAGATCTGAAATTCCATTGGGTATTATTTTTCTTCTGCGTGAAGGACTATTTCTAACATTTCTTGAAGAAATACCGGCAATAGATTATCTCAGGTTTTTTTTGGTGTAAAGTGTTTTTATTTGCTTTCATTTTTGAAGGACAATATCCCTGGATTGACAGGTTTTTTTTTTTCTTTTGGCTGTTGTTTGCTTATTTTTTTCTTTTAGCGCCTTAAAGATATCTTCTGGCCTGTATTTATCCTGACAAGAAGTCAGTTGTCATCCTTATCTTTGTCCCTCTTTATTCTCTGATTACTTTTAAGCATTTTTCATCACTGGTTTATAGCAACTTGATCATTATATGCTTTGGTTATCCTTTTGCTTCTTTAGCCTTGATCCATTCAGTATCTTGCATATATGGGTATATAGTTTTTCATCAAATTTGGACATTGGATGAAATTTAATGAATTTCTACCAAATTAGGAAATTTCTGCCATTATTTCTTCAAATATTTTTCTTGAATTCTCTTGTCTCTCTTTCCGGAACTTCAATTACACATATGTTAGGCCACTTGAAATTTTCCCATTATTCGTGGAAGCTCTGTTTGATTTTTTCCTTTCTATTTTTTCACTTTTTTTTTGTGGTATGATCACTTAAAATATATTCTCTTAGCAATTTTCAAGTAGATGATATATTATTATTAACTGTAGTCACCACGATGTACAATAGATCTCTTGAACTTATTCTTTCTTTCCAACTGAAATTTTATGTCCTTTGACCAACATCCTTCAATTCCCCCAATTCCAAGCCTCTGGTAACCACCATTTTACACTCTTTTTCTATGAGTTTGACTTGTTTAGATTCCATATATAAGTGAGATCATGTCTCTCTGTGCCTAGCTTATTTTATTTCACATAATATCCTTCAGGTTCATTCATGTTGTCACAAATGGCAGAATTTCCTTCTTTTTAAAAGTGGAATAGTATTCTATTGTGTATATATACCACATTTTCTTCATCCATTCATCCACTGATGGACACTGAGGTTGATTCCACATCTTGGCTATTGTGGCTAATGCTACAATGAACTTGAGAGTGCAGGTATCTCTTTAACATATTGATTTCATATCCTTTTGATATATACCCAGTAGTGGAATTGCTGGATCATATGGTGGATCTGTTTTTAATTTTCTGAGGAATCTCTATATTGTTTTCCACAATGACTGTACTAATTTACGTTCCCACCAACAGTGTACCAGGGTTGTTTTTTCTCCACATCCTTGAGAACATTTGCTATCTTTGTTATTTTCAGTAACAGCCATTCTGACAGGTATAAGGTGATACTGCATTGTGGAATTAATTTTCATTTCCTGATGAACAGTGATATTGAACATTTTTCCATGAAAAAAAATGCCCATTTGTGTGTCTTCTTTTGAGAAATATCTACTCAGTCAGGTTCTTTGCCCATTTTTAAATCAGGCTACTTGTTTTCTTGCTGTGGTGTTGTTTAAACTCCTTATATATTTTAGATATTAACCCCTTATCAGATGTTTGGCTTGTAAATATTTTCTTCCATTCCACATGTTGTCTCCTCATTATGTTGATTGTTTCCTTTGCTATGAAGAAGAAGCTTTTTAGTTGGATGCAACCACAGAAGTCTATTTTCACTTTTGTTGCTATGTTTTTGGTGCCATATTAAAAAATCATTGCCAAGATGAATGTCATGGAGATTTTCCTTGATGTTTTCTTCTAGCAGTTTTATAGTTTCAGGTCTTATGTCTAAGTCTTTGATCTAGTTGCATTGATTTTTATATATGGTATGAGATGAGGGTGTATATCCAGTTTCATTCTTTTGCATGTGTATATCCAGTTTTCCCAGCACCATTTATTAAAGAAACTGTCTACTGCGTTTCCCCCACTGTGTATTCTTGGCATCTTTGTTGAAAATCAATTGACCATAAATACATGGATTTATTTCTGTTTTCCCTATTCTATTCCATTGATCTATGTATCTGTTTTTATGCCAGTATCACGCTGTTTTGATTACTAAGGCTTTGTAATAGATTTCAAAGTCAAGTAGTATGACATCTCTGGCTTTATTCTTTTTGCTTAAAATTGCTTTGAGGTCTTTTGTGGTTCCATAAAAATTTTAGGATTGTTTTTTCTATCTCTATGGAAAATGTCATTAGGATTTTGATAGGGGTTTCACTGAATTCATAGAGTGCTTTGTGTAGTAGGGACATTTTAACATTACGAACTCTTCCAATCCATAAACATGAGATATCTTTTGATTTTGGGGTGTCTTTTTCAATTTCTATCATCAGTGGTTTATAGTTGTCAGTGTGCATATCTTTTACCTCTTCAACTGAATTTACTTCTAAGTATTTTTTTGTAGCTCTTATAAATGGGATTGTATTCTTGATTTCTTTTTCAGATAATCCATTTTTAGTGTATAGAAATGTTACAGACTTTTTATGTTGATTTTATATCCTGCAACTTTACTAAATCTGTTTATTAGTTCTAATAGGTTTCGGGTGGGACCTTTAGGGTTTACTACATAAGAGCATGTCCTCTGCAAACAGAGACAATTGATTAATAACTTCTTATTTTTCCGATTTGGATGTCTCTTATTTCTTTCTCTTGCCTAATTGTTCTGGCTAAGATTTCGTAATCCTATTTCTTTCTGTGCTTTGTGTTGGGTAGTTTTTGTTACTATGTCTTTATGGTCACTGGGTTTTTCTTCTGCAGTATCTAATCTGCTGTTAATCTCAGTCAATATATTTTTTATTTCCCAATATTTTTCATCACTAGAAGTTCCATTTAGTCCTTTTTCATATTTCCCATTTCTCTTCTGATCATGTTCATGTTTTAATTTACATATTTAAGCATATGAATTAGATTTATAAAACTGCCTTAAGGTCATTGTTTACTAATTCCGTCATCGCTTTTTTCCCATGGTTTGTGGGTCATTTTTTTTTTTTTTTTTTTACAGTCTTGGTAGTCTTTCAGATATTGTGATTTTATATTTTTGCTGTTTATTTAAAGGGTGTTGGAATTGGTTTTGTCATATACCATAGCAAGTTGCAGATCAATTGGATCCTTTCATAGCCTTTTTTTAAGCTTTGTTATCACAGATCCACAGCAGTCTTGTAACTCCAGGGAAGACTTTTAGCCCAACTTCTAAGGTGTGAGTGTTCTGAAGATTCTACCCAATGTCTTTCTACCTGGCTGGAAGGAACCCACATTCTTCCCAGCCCTGTGTGAGCTCAGAATTTTTTGACCCACTCCCTGTTAGTGTTTATTTTTTTCTCTGCTTGTGTAGTTTTCTCTCATGCTTTCACAAATCGTCCAGCACTAAGCTGAATACTTGCAAGGAGCCCTCTACACATCTCCAGAACTCTCTCTGTGTGCAGTTCCCTCTGTCCAGTATTCTGTCCTGCAAATTTTAGACACCTTGTTCTTCCTCAAACTCTGATCTCTGTTTCTTCAATTCAGAGGGACTGCTGGGCTTAGCTTTGGATTTCCCCTTAAATTACGGCATAGAAACACCTCCTGGCACTAAGATGGTGCAATCATAGGGCTAATCTTCTTTGTTTCCTGTCTTTCAGGGATCACAATCTCACACTGCTTGTTGTCGAATATCTGAAAACCATGGTTGCATACATTGCATCTATTTTTCTAATTGTTTATAGTGGGAGTGCAATTTTCATAAGCAGTCAATTCTGAAATTCACTGAAAGAAGTGCAAGTCTCCCTCATCTGCATATTAAAGGCTATTTGAGTTTGGTAAACAGTGGAGAAGGGTGGTCCAAACTCATGGACATAAGCAACTTCTCCAAGATCCCACAGTTAACAGCGCTGTGATTCGAAGTCAATTCTGTCCTAGATCACAGTTAGGACCTGTACTATGTGTGAAGGATGATACCACCCCTGTCTATGATGTGGCAATATTCTAGTGATAAAGACAGAGACAATTATGGTGCAATACAATGGTGCCATGACACAGACTGTGCACTTTGAAAGAGAAGGGGCTATGTCTTGTTTATCTCTGGGTACCAGTGCCCACATGTGGCCTGGTACTCAATAGGCACTTGAGTTAATATTTGTTGCTTCCAAAAGTATAATGGAGACACAGATGAGAGTGTTTTATGTTCTTCCTATGCTTGAGGCAGATGGTGGAGGTAGAGATGAGATCAGAGTATGAAACTAGGATTCAGTCTCCAGAGGTTCAAATGGGATCAGCTGGTGTCTGTGATTCCAATGAGATATTTGGAGAATGTAGTTCTGGTTAATAAACAGGGTTTGGTATAGCAGATTTTGGAAGAAATGGGTAAGTCTTCACAGCAACCAGTCTATGATGCTATATCCACACTTAGAATTATCTGTCCTAGTCACTTGTTTAAAGTGGGTTTCCTAATATAGGTGAGTAAGCAGTGGCTGATGTGTCCTATGTCCAGAGATGGGCAAGGGCAGTTAGCTAGTGAGGGAGCCGAGGACAAGGGAAGGTCGGAGGTATCGCAACTCTAGGAGGTCTTCCTTTCACTGAAGGAAGTATATGACTTCCCTTTCTCAGGCCCTGTCTCAAGTCTTTCTGTCTGAGGACACCTTGGCTACTTGCCTTTCATCCTAACAGCCATGCTCTACCCTATTAATGCTTACACCTTCCTAAGGTGGTATTTGCACCATGTCTACCTGTGTAGCTCAATTTCATACTACAACACTGACACCAATAACTGAGCCAGAAACAAAATCTTTTGGGCATTGCTTCAGCTGATCATCTGCAGCACCTCTGCCTGCCTGATCTACCTCCTGGTTCTTCCTCCTCATCTCAGAATGATCTCATGGCAGCTCCCACTGCCCCTGTTTTCCTGTTGGCCTTGAGTGTTTATGTGAAAGCATCACTTTTCCATACTGCCAGGGATGATGGGTGCTGGCGATCAGAGGAGGGGCTGAGATCCCAAGATGCTCAGGCACAGAAGTCAAATAACTGAGAAGAAACTGGTTTCAAACTGGGAAAAGGAAGCTGATGCCGAGGAATGACCAAAGGGCGGGTGAAGAGGGGAGAGCCCGGTGACTTATTGGTGATAGGCCAGCGTCAGGGGAAGGATGAAGGAGGACCAGATTCTGAGATGACATCAGTCGAGTAAGATTTCCCTGTGGCTATTGTCTGCCTAGACCATTAAGTAAGCATACCCAATCCACATATCACATGCCCATTGTCCACAGGGTACCATTGCTCAGACTCCGTACCCTGAAATGACTCCACCCAGCCCTGATGATGTTTGGTATCTGTCCTGCCCAGTGTTTATTCCCTACTTTTAGCCCTATATCTTTCTGTCCAGCATTCAATGGCCAGGTATCCCCTTTGTGTTTCTCTACGTTGGTATTTCCTGGCTGGTAACACCCACATCATACTAGGTTGGCGTCCTGCTCTAAGACAGGCTGTCACCCCCCCACACACCCTTGCTTGGTTGATGCCCTATGCAAGCCCTTTGAGCAAAAGTTAAGACAGCTACTAATGACAATCATCTGTTTTTTAAAAATATTTAATTATGAGCTTGTACTCGACAGATATGGCCATATCATGGGCCCTAAATAAGGGAGGCTGGGAAGGGTGAAAGGGATAAGTGATATCCATCTTCATAAACCCTAATTTGCACAGGAAGACAGCAGAGCCATGGCTAAGTCCAGGCCTTCTTAGAATACATCCAAGAAAGCCTCAAGGATTTCTGCCTCTGGGGTTAAAGTTTTCAAGAAGTTCCTGAGTTCTGAGAACATAGCCTTATCATTAATTGTGGTGTCACCATCTATAGCCTCTAGGGGAAATTCTAGTTCATCTGATTAGTGGTAAATCTGTTCCTAATGAGAGGGACACACAGGATGATTGAGGATCACGTGTGCCTTGGGCAGAAATATGATGTGAAGCTAGTTCACAAATTGGAGCCGGCCCCAAATATTTCTTACTTTCAGCTGTAATATATAGAGGAGGTAGCTCACTTTAAAATATGTTGACTATATCTTCTAATTAAACGCTGAAAACTGCTTTTAATATATATTCAAAATGATAAAATAATTGCTAAATTATGCAGATTTTTATGGTGGGCCTGAAATAAGATGATTTTTTTAAATTGGCACCTTTTGCTGATTCGAAGATGTTAATCACAGGGACCCTAATAGGCCTATCAGACTTCTCTAATGTATTCAAATAAAATGAGCAAAATCATTAAATGTCCAAATATTGATTTAAAGTGCTCCAATTGGTAATGAAATTTGGCTCTCCACTTGAGACAAGGCGCACTGGCTGTACGCTTTAATTTTAGAGAAACTGCTGAAGTCTGAGAAGGGTAGAGATGAGAGAGAGATAATGGGGGAAAGAGAAAAAGAGAGAGGAAGGGAGAGAGAGATGACTTTAAGAAAAAGAAGATGCCAGTCACTAACCTAGAATGGATCGGTTTAGACAGAGAGAAAGAAATAGTTGAAAGGGGATTTTGTTAATCCAGTACAGCAGCATAAATACCCAAGGTGAGTGCCAAGACAGAAGGACCAGATTTCTTTCACAAAGGAATGAGGAGAGAAGAAGATGCCAGACACGGGGCTCCAGCTACTTCCTTTTAAAGACCGAATTAAATGAAATTCAGAAAGATTGTCCATCACAGAGCTTCCGTAACAAATTGCCAAAGAATGTGGCTTAAAACAACAGAAATTTATCTCTTTGAGGTTTGGAGACCAAAAGTCTAAATTCAAGGTGCAGCCAGGGCCATGCTCTCCCCAGAGGCTCTGGGGGAGGATCCTTTCCTCTTCCGACTTCTGGTGGCTTCCAGCTTCCTGGGCTTGTGACCACACCACTACATTCTCTGCCTCTTCCTTCTCCTCTGTGTGTCTGTGGTCTCTCCTCTTCTATTTTATAAAAATACAGGTTATTGCTTCGCTTGGATAATCTGGGATGATCTCAAGATCATTAATCACATCTGCAGAGACCCTATCCCCATGTTAGGTAACACTGACAGGTTCTGGGGACTGGGATGTGGACCTGTCCTTTTAGCAGCCACTATTCAGCTCACTACAGTGTTATTGCATTAGCTCACTTTGTACAAACCCTTTGGGAGCACTGCCTATGGGACGGAGATGAACCGTGAAGTATATTTTATGAAAAGCTAAAGGTGGGGAGAGGAACCAAATCAGGGTCAAGGAAGAGCTAAGGGTGCAGTCAGAAAGATGGGCGAAGGAGTGTTTCTGGCACTGGAGGCCTGGAGGTAAGGGTAAGAGATGGTGGTCATCTGGGAGGAAGAAGTGAAAGAGGGTGCACAGAACAAGGAGGGCAGTGTGGGGATTGCTGGAGCCATGTACGGCAGGGCCAGGCAGACCATACAGAGTTGGGATATATCCTGAAGATAAGGGAAAGTCACAAAAGTTTTCATCTGAGAAGGGGTGTAACATGCATTTCACATATAGGAGGCTGCCATGGAGATTAAATAGGAAGACCAGATGGGAGCCTATTATAGTTGTGGCAATAGCCTAGGGAGAGATGAGGATGGGCTTCTTCACTGTTGGGGATGAGGAATCAATAGGAGCAAGTAATTAATTGAATATGAGGGACAGAAAGGGAGCAGAAGTCAAGGGAACCCTTGTCTTGTCAGCTTTGCAGCTGGTCTGGGTGCAAGCAGTGTGGCTGGACGACATCCTTCAGGGTTGGACACCCTGTGTTCTTCTTCGCTGGCCTCTCCTGGGCTCTGCTCTAACTGCCACTGACTTTGCCCTCAGTGCCTTTCTTGGTTGGGTCTATTCTTATCAGGAAGCTCAATTGAATCTGGCCCGTCCTTCTGGCTCTGCTATAACTTGATCCCATCCTTTACCTATATGGAATAGGGTTTTAACTCAAGTCAGTTCCAGGCTTTGTGATTCCCTCGTCAGCCTTCATATCCACGTGGAATCCATTCTTTCCCTTTCGGCCATATGTTTTGGCAGCAAGTACCTAGAAAGAGCCTCTAGAAACTAGAGGGGATGTCAAGGTCACGATGGCCAGATCATGAGTCCAACTCTCCCCTACCCTATTTTCTTCTCTCCCCTATTTTCTATTAAAATGATCAATAAGAGACTCAACAATGGGAAAAAACAAGCACCAGTGCTAGGAGTTGGGAAAAGGTGACAGACACACAAAGCAGGAGAGATGATGTATTCTATAAGAACAGAGACAGAAGATAAATGTAAGAACATTGTCTGAGAAAAAGAAATAAGTGGGGAGTGGGGGCAGGGAAGGGCGTGGCAGATTCTGGAGGTCCAAAACATCCAGGGTAATACCAGGAAGAGAGAATTGAGCGCACAGAAGAAAACAAGAGAAAAAATATTCACGATGTAAATACATTTGTCTGTATATTAAAGGGGCTCATTTTACACTAGACACATGTAATAAAAACAAACACCTGGATTTATTCTATTGACTTTTTTGTTTTTTAGATTCAGAGGTAAAACACTGCAGGTATACAGACAGGAAAAACAGTCATCCAAAAAAGAAGAAAACAAAACAAGCTAGCTTGATGCTTCTCCTGAAATAGAAAAAAAGAAACAGTCAATTCCAATAGTCAAAAATATTGCTTCTATAGATGACGAGGGGAAAAAATGGAAGATTATGACTGAAGAAAATACAATAAATTAAGAAGAATTCTGTATGTGGATGTAAGAAAAAGATATTCTTTGTTCCAAAAAGGCTCAGCAGGTAAACAACACTTGGACCCTCTGTGGGGGAAAAATGTGTGTGGTGGGAAATTGGGCTGGTGTTTATAACTTGAAGAAGTATTTCAGCCAAGATATGAATCATAACGTAAGGAACTCAAGAACCGAAATGTCATAGTATAAAATAATTAGCAAACAAAAAAATAAACAAAATTTAGATTTGTATTTTAGGTAAAATATATACATACATATATTGAGAGGAGATTATTTTAAAATCATTTATAGTGTCAATAATAATCAGGATCTGAAATCCAAGATCACAGTAGCAATGGGAATGAGTGGGAAAATTTAATGTATACTTAGTTCCTCATCCAATATAGGAAGGAACCAAAGGCATGGCTTCATTCATTCTCAATGCTGCTGAAAAGTTTTAGACAAATTGTAACTTGCACATAATTTCTCATAGAATAAAAAGTAATATTATCCTTCCAAATCATAAGAATAAAAATACATTAAAAGAAGACATTAATAGGAACAGAATCATACAGGTTCTCTGTGCGCGTTCCCTCCGTGTGCAGTGCCCCTTGGCCAGAGCCCCTGCAGCCAGGAGGTAGCACTTGATCCACACCCTGAGATGGACACTGGACCCAAAGGATGCAGTGCAGAGGCCGGCCTGAACCACCCACATTCTCTGCTTGGGAATTTGAACCACAAAACGTGAAGACTCTGGTAGGCACTCTTGCTGACGTAGGAGCCTGAGCCTCGAGTGACCTGGAATTAAGAGGTCAGAGGGGCTATGTGTAAATAGGAAAGGTGGTTTGTCAAGAGAAGAAAAAGCTGAAGCAGACCCACAGCAGTAAGAGATGAGCACCATGTGGCCACAGACATCATCTTTCCATATCCCTCATGTAGAATGACTTCACATCCGAAGAAATGTAGAGGTTTCTTTTCCTTAAATTAATAAATATTATTCTTGTCAAAAACATTGCCCCTTAGCAAAAGATAAAAAAACAGCAAAGAAACATAAAAGCAACAAATATTATCGTAACATTGGTGACATAAAACATTCAGACCATAGCGACATATAACGGAATATTATTCAGCCTTAAAAAAGGAAACCCTGCAACATGTGACGATGTGGATAGACTTTGAAAGCATGATAGTAGGGGAAATAAGCCAGTCGCAGAATAAAAAATACTGCATGATTCCACTTCTATAAGTTATCTCAAGTAGTCAAACTCATAGAAGAAGAGAGTAGCATGGTGGTTGGCAGGAGGTGGAGGGAGGGAGAAATGGGAAGTTGCCAATCAACATGTATAAAATTTCAGTTAGGCAAGATGAGTAAGTTCTAGAGATCTGATGTCCAACACTGCACCTATAGATAAAAATATTGTATTATACATTTAAAAATCTGTTAAGAGTGTAGATCTCATGTTATGTGTTCTTACTACAATAAAAATAAATAGATAAATGTGACCTAATCACCCCCTGCTTATAATCTCTCAGGGACTTCTTCAACAGAGATTCTCACCTTTGGGTGGCAACACACAAATGTATTTAGTAATGTGTTGTGCTGCTTCACAGCTAATTATTTTTATTGTTAATAAAGTATTAAAGTTGACAGTACTATAGTATTGAAGTACTAAGGTATTGAAGTTTCCAACTTCCAAATTTGAAATTATGACCGACCCTGCTTACCTCCACCACATCTGAACTTGCACTCCATACTTTAGTAGTGCCAAATGCTTGAAGTTTCTAGAGTACAACATTTATGCCCACCCCTTGGGCTTTGCAAATTCTGCTCCTCCACCCCCAGTAGTGTGTCGGTAAATGTTCAACAGCCAGCTCTCAGTGGAAAACAAAACCCAAAGCAAAAATACCCAATTTGTAACATTTGCAGATTTCCATGGTATGAATGTCCCCACCATGACTGATATCAAGCTACCAGTGTGAGGTCATGAACACAGAGTAGGGAAGAGATGTGTAGTGGCACATCATCATATGGCATTTCCACCATCCGATACACTAGACATAAATAATCTCAACAATCATAGAAAAATGTAGTAAAATAATTAGGAAGTCTGAGTTTTGTATATTTTTAAAATTTAAACCTAATATAATTTATTTGAATATAATTTCATATAATTTAATTTTTTGATTGTGGTAAAACATACATAACATTTACCATTTTAATGATTTTAAGTGTTCAGTAGCATTACGTATGTTCACATTGTGCAACCTTCACCACCACCCATCTCCAGAACTTTTTCATCTTCCCAAACTGAAATTCTGTACTCATTAAACAATAACTTCCTATTCCTCTTCCCCTCAGTTCCCGGTGACCTAGACTATTTCATTTTCTGTCACTATGAATTTGACTACTATATGTATTTCGTATAAGTAGGATCATATAGTATTTGTCCTTTTGTATCTGGCTTATTTCACTTAACATAATGTTCTCAAGACTCATCCATGTTATTGCATATTGCAGGATTTTCTTCTTTTTTAAGGCTGACTACTATTCCTTTGTCCCCCCACACACAAACACTCACCCCACATTTCCTTTATCTGTACATCCCTCCATGGACATTTGGGTCGTTCCCACCTTTATGCTATTGTGAATAATGTTGCTATGAACATGGGTGTACAAACATCTGTTCAAGTCCCTCTTTTTAATTCTCTTGGATACATACTTGACAGTGGTATTGCTGGATAATGTGTAATTTTATGTTTAAACTTTTGAGGAACTGCCAGATTGTTTGTTTTCCACAGTGGTCGCATATACAGTAATTAAATTTTTATTGATGCCTATGTTTAACAATTGGCTCTCAACATTCCTGAAAATGTAAGGATTAGCACCACGGGCCATGCTGGCTCCAGCACGTCAGTGCTCTGGCGTACACTCCTGCAACAGTGCTGCCACCACTTCTGTGACGTCTTCCATAACTCTCCGTATTACCCAGCTGAATTGAGCCCTCCCTTCTCTGCACTCTCTCTGTCCCTTGTATTTATTTCTTATGACCCGTATTACAGTTTAGGTGTTTGTTTTCACTTCTTTTGGTCTTAGCACATTGTAACCTTACTATCTAGACCATATAAATTTGCAGCCCAGTGCCTGGCCCAGGTTAGGTCCTCAATATATGTATGTTGTACTGACCTAATTGGTTTCACACAGTGGATCTGTGAGAGATTAACCAAGTAGGCAGCACAGCTCCTCTCACCGATCCCAGCCCCCAACGTCATCCATGGCCGATACCCAAAGCTGGTGGGAGGTTCCAAGGGTAGGGTTGAGGCAGGGCTGGATCCCGAGCAATTGCCCCGTCCTCACTCTGGAAATTAACCACGGAAAGCAAGACCTGAGGCTGAGGTCCCACAGGGAACCAGAGGTCTAGACTCCAGGAAAGTGGACGAACTGAATGTGGCTTGGTCTTGACTGAGAATAAATTGTATTTTACATCTGAAATTTGGGGAGGAGTTCTGTGAAGAAGGGTGGTCCCTTCCTGGAGATAGAAGAAGTTGCTAAAGTTACTCTAGAGATTCCTCAATCTGTGATCTCCAGGTGGCTATGAGCTTCAAAGTACATGTCCACCTAACCTCCAGAAGAACTGGACACTGTGGCCTCAGCTAGGTCCCTTCTTAGGCCTCCCTCTACTCTTTGGTGGGTGTTCATGGCCTCAGTAAGGAATGAGTAACCTGAGCATGGGTTTGGAGCTTTCCCATTGGGAAATGTTTTGCCTCCTCCAGGGTATCCCATGGACTGCTTAAACATTCTGGGTCTGGTGGTCAACTCTCATCATGTTTCTGCATGTTATACCTTTTGTGGAGGTCCACCAGACCCCCATGAGACTAACCACATCCAGTTGTGAGGACCCACCTGTGGGGATCTGGCTCAAGCTCCCCAGGGCCCAAATGAGCACTGGCCTGCTTCTGCACTCTGGGGAGAGCTAGTCCCAAGCTCCCATCTTCCCTCCACTTTCCTGCCACTGTTTGTTGCTTATTGCTAAGTGCTGGTACTCATATTTTGAAAAATAATAAACTTTTTTACTCTTCCCTTTTACTCTTCTTTCTTCCTCTCCCCTAACGGATTTGTGGTTTCTAGTGAGCAGAATTTTGGGGGTAAGGTGATTGATATCATTGTGAAGAGCAGAAGAAGAAAGAAGATGAATACATGTAGGTGTATGTTACTTTGGAAATGCAGCGATAGCTTTTCCACTTGCGTGTGAAGACTACCTCCAAGTCAGCTCACCAGCTGCCCAGTGATGTTGCAAAAGGCAGTAACATTTTACAGAGTTGATATTAACTGTAGACTCCTTCCCTAGCCTTGTATATGCTTCTAACTATTCTACATCATTTTTAGGACTCTGATAAAAAGTTACTGCAGCCATCTAAACTTTGGCTTAAGGATTGCTAAGGGATTATTTCCTATCTGCTTCGAGCCTCTTAATTTTTGTCTGCATTTCATTTCTGTCTGGTTTACTTCTACATCCAATCAGCCCCCACCCTTATACACACAGAGGCTTTATTTGGATTGATAACCCTCTTGAAGAGCTCTTACCCAGAATTTCATCAAGAACATATTTCACTTATTGAACAAGCATAAACAAGCAACTACTATGTGCCACAACCCTTGGTGCATTGATTATTCAGCAAAACGTTTGAATGTCAAGCACCACTTCTATAAATGAGGAGGAAGGACTCTCCTTCCACATCCTGCCCAAACGTCTGGGTCATCTCCCCACCTCAGCAAGGCCCCTGCTTGCCAAGACAGGGGGATGAGCACCATGGCATTTGCTGGGTTAAACACTTCGGATTTTGATCATCATAACATTTAATCCTGAAAGTTAGGTTTTATTACCCCCACGGAGGACTGAGCTCTAACCTTTTTTTCTTTTGCCCAAATTCCTTCCTAAGAGCCCTGGTAAGTCATTCCTACATGTGAAAAAAATCACTAAATGGGATTTTTTTTTTTTTTTAACTCAGTACAATGTGGCTTGCTTTCCAACCTGATTCTGGTATAGCATCACATAACAGATAGAAGACTCCCTTATCTTAACTCAAGTGTTCCTTTCTACTGACTCCAGGTCTTTAGACAAAGCTTAACTCTTTCAGCCAATTGCCAACTAAAGAATCCCTAAAACCCACCTATGATTTATAAGCCCCCACCGCTTCAAGATATCCTGCCTTTTTGAGCTGACCTGGTGTATACCTTCCATGTATTGATTTATGGTTTTATCTGTAATTCCTGCCTCCATGAATGTATAAAACCAAACTGTAACCCAGCTGCCTCAGGTGCATTTTCTCAAGACCTTTTGAGACTGTGTTCCCCGGGCCATGGCCACACATATTTGGCTGAGAATAAACCTCTTTACGTTATTTTACAGAGTTTGGGGCTTTTTTTTTCTTTTTCCCCCATTGACACCCTTTTACCAAGGAGGAAAATGTTACCGAAACATACAAAGTCAGCTGCTCATGGTCACAATACTCTGAAATAGAAGTCAGGATTCAAACCCAGATTTCCTGATTCTAAAGCCTGTACTCTTTAGGCTTTACTTCACAACACTCATTTAATTGAGAAGCCATGTGAGGGCATCAAATTTTTATGTAAGTTTTCCTCTCTGTCAATGGGTACTAGCAAAGAACACAACTACTGTCTGCATTAGAGTTCAGTATTTTTGAGTTTGTATTCCTCACTGGAAGGTGGTACCAGAAAGCTAAACCCATGTCTCATTTTCTCTTGCACCCCTGGACCCTGAACAGTGACTGTACTCAACAAATACCCATTAATTTATGTCATGAGAAAATCGGAACTTGAAACCCATTGAGAAAGAAAGTAGCACCTAACCTTGAGGTACTGACCTTTTCCCCTCCCATTTCAAGCCATGACTTGCCCCTCAACAGACAGATAACATTCTTCAAGCAATTAATGACCATGATGAGTGCCCACCCCACCGCCACTGAGCCTTACATCTGCCCATTGGCACATTGTTGAATTGTAATGCATAGCTAATTAAAGGTGAGCTCACACCCAGCTGCTAGGTCTCCTCTGTCAGGACCAACCACTAAACTGGTGAGAACATTTCCTCCTTCCCCACCAATTCCTCCTTTGGAATGTGTGTGTTTGTATGTGTGTGTGTGTGTGTGTGTGTGTGTGCACACGCACGTGCGCGCGGGCATGCGTGCATGTGTGTCTGCTAATTTCAAATTCTTTCCCCGCATCAGCGAGCAGATGAGATCCTCGGCCTGCTTTCATCTTTCAGAAAAATGAATAGTGCAGAGAGAACATTATCAAATGAGCTGTTGAAGAAGTCAGTGAATATGTCATTGAGTGTGACTGCTTCCAGAATGAATTTAGATTTATCTCTGTTATCTTCCCATTCCTGCCCAGCCCCCCTTAGCAGGCTGGCCCTTAGGGCAGGCACGTGCCAGCTATGATTCCTGACCGACAGCTGTCTCTCCTGGCTGACAGGTCCAAAAGGGGCTTTTGAGCTTGTTCAGGAATTTGGTTTGTTAACATTATAAATGAGCTCATTGGGCAGCCCTGTTAAACATCTCTCCTGCTTCTGCACTTTCTTAGAGAATTCCATTTCCATTAGGCAGACTTGAGGACAGGGCCACACTCTCACTCTGAAATTGTTTTATCACATCAAGAGCTGCTGAATGGCTGTGACAACACAAGAACTAGAAAGCCTCTCTTTTCCTCCTATCTGGCTGTTTTATTAAAATCAGGGGACTCCAGTTCTTGTGCCATTCATTTATTCATTTGCCAAACATTTATAAAACATCTTCTCATGGTAGGAATTATGTTAAGCACAGGTTATATATTGGTAAATAGTATAGACATGGTCCCTGCCCTTATGTAGCATAAGCTTCAGTTTATGGTCCACATCAGAAAGCAATTTCGATCATTTCTAGGTTCTCAAAGGAACAGACTATGAGCAAAGGAAAGATGGTTGTTTAGGCAGAATGCTATAGTCAGAACATGATCTTTGGGATCAAGCAGGTCTATGTCAATCGTCTTGGATAGAAAATAGAAATTATTATATTTGAAACAAGAACAGGATACTATGAACAAGGGAGTCACAAAAGAAGGAAAAAATTTTAGAAATTAAAAATGTGGTAAGAACAATACAAAAATTCAATAAAGGGATTGGAAGGTAAAGATGAGAAAAAAAGAAAAGACAAAACAAAGAAACGGAAAGTAAGAAAGAAAAGATAAGAAAATGAGAGGTTGGAAATAGGGGTCTCACACTTGGTTAATATGAGTTGCAGAGAAAGAAAACAGAGAAAAGAGAGGAGAGGATATTATCAGAAAAATAACACAGGAAATTTTTCCACAGTTGAAGAATCTGTTTCCAGATTGCAGGGGTTTACTGGGGGTTGAGAAATAGAATGAACAAAAAGAGTCACCTGAAGGCATGTCATCGTGAAGTCTCAGGATCAAGAATAGAAAGAATCTAAAATGTACAGGAGTTATGGGAGAAGGGGAAGGAATTCACCTGCCAAGGACTGGAAATAACAAGGGCATCAGGCTTCTTAACTGTGACACTGAGGAGAAATGATTTGCAACCTAGAATTCTGACCACTCCAGATGGTCATGACATACAAGGATAGAATAAAGATACAGTAGTCCACCTTGATCTGCAGGAGATACGTGTCAAGACCCCCAGTGGAAGCCTGAAACTGTGGGTAATATCAAGTCCTCTATATGCTGTTTTTTCCTAACTAGAAAGAGAAAATAAGGATTTCATTAGCAATGCATTTAGTAGTATAAGAGTACATACCTATGATAAAGTTTAATTTATAAATTAGGCACAGTGAGAGATTAACAATAACTACTGTTCTCTCCCTCTCTCTTTCTGTCTTTTTCAAAGTATCTTATTGCACTATACTCACTTATTCTGGGACTGTGGTTGACCACCTGTAATTGAAACCGCCAAAAGCGAAACCAGGGATAAGAGGGGACTACTCAACAGATAACCCTGGAACAGAACGGATTTCAACTGCAAGGGTCCACTTATATGTGGATTTTTTCAATAAATACAGTCAGTCCTATGCAGCCAAAGGTTCCCCATCCATAACCAAACACAGATTGAAAATACAGTATTCAAGGGTTGCTAAACCCAAGTATGTGGGAGGCTGATTTTCCTATGCTTGGGTTCCACAGGGCTGACTACAGAACTCGAGTATGTGCTGATTTTGGCGTGGAGGTGGGGGCTGGAACCAATCCTCTGTATACACTGAGAGACGACTGTATTTTCAGACAAATAGGATCTAAAAAAAATTTTTTTTTCTCCCATGTACTCTTTCTCAGGATGCTATTGCAAAATGCGCTTTGCAGAAGCAAAGAAATCAAACAAACAAAAAAGCAAACATAGGATGTAGGAAACAAGGGCTCTTCAGAGAATTCCAGGATGCTGGCAAAGACACGCCCCAGAAAAAAGGCTTGAAGAGCTTTAGGTACAGCTTGGGAAGGATGCTGGAGGGCTCCAGAAAGGATGCGTCCAAGAGATAAGGCAAATGACACCTTTTCTGATGTGTTTTAATTATACCAAAAAAAGGTTTAGGATTCCATTTAGAGTATGTGGATGGGTGAGGGATATTCAGTGCTATATATTTGCTAAAGAAATTAAAAATAGTAATAATAATAACTGCAAAGCACATTTCCTAGGTCGTGGCTCATCCCAGTTTACACAATCCCGTGAAAAGCATATTCCATGTGATAATGATAAGAAGCTCTGTAATTGCATGGCAGACCAGGACTCTGGCAGACCTGGGCTCCCCATCAGCTGGACTAGGGTCCTCTTTTACGCTCAACGCTGCCACCTTTCAGGGTATAGACCTGAGATTGTACATCTTTCAAGGAAATAACTCTGGGAAAACAGAGCCGGTGTTAGCAAAGTATTCTGGAAAAGAGAATGACAATGTGATACACAGGGAGTGGAAGGGTAGCCTCATTTATTTACCAATTATTAAGCACCTACTGTGTGCTAGGCTTTCTAGGCAATCTGGTGACCTCAGCTCCATAATGCCTGAATGTCCTGATGGAAACTGGGGTACACAGAACACAGTGAGAATAGTGGCTTCATAAGTGGGGAAGGAAAGGGGGAAAGAGGGCACACGGAGCCCCCTGCATTTAAGCCAAGTTATGTGTGGCCAGTGAGGACTCACAATAGAGAGGTACAAGGTGGAGACCAAGAAGCAGGGAGACAAAGACAGTAACAGAGTCAGAGAGAGGGAGGTGGAGAGATATCACTGAGAATGAGACAGAAGGAGAAAACAAGGATTTCGTTAGCAATGCATTCAGTAGTATAAGAGATAAAAAGGAATATCCAATTAACACACCATATAATTGCTTGAAGACATTCTTTTTTATTTAAAGATGAAATAGCTAAGAGTTCTAATCAAAACTAGGGTCACAGCCTACATATTAAATGAAAGAAATTGATTGGGTTTTTATTATGCCCTGACTACTGCCAATGCGCCTGGATCACAGATTGCCATAAATTTATGCTTATAAACTACTAATTGCCCAAGTCATAATGGTAACAATGGGATAATGAAATCATTCTGATCAAGCTGAAGCCAAATTCTGCTTGACAACATGGGGGCTTTGCGAGGGGGGACAGGCAAGAAGAAATTGTGTATACAGAGCCAGGATTCCATTATAATAAACACGAGCAGGAAAAGTACAAAGACCTCTGAGGGTCCTAAGTTCTGTTCTGGGGGAGGGGGGGTTCTTTTTTAACAAATCGTTTAAGAAGGGGGGCGGTTACATTTATAATACAAGCACTTGTATCCTTTATTTGTCTTGAAAAACTAATGACTGACTTAATCACATTTGATTAAAGGAGATGTGTTGATGTAGTCATGTGTTTCTGATTGCATTAGGCTTGATTGAAAGTGGCAGGGAGAGTATGTAACAGTCTAACTGCCCCCTATATCTTGTCATTGGGGCTTGGCAGGCATGACGTGGGAGAATCCTGGGGGAATCGTTGTGGTGAACAATGTCATCTTTCAACTTGGGGGAGGGGGCCCGTGGAAGTAATCTCCAACATAAAATCAGAGCTCCCCTAGCAGAGCTGATGAAGGACTCAGAATTGATCCTCATACACTTCCATTTTTAGAGAACTGCAAAAAATAAAAATAAAAGGAAGAAAGGGCATGCACATATAAACAAATTTTCTTTCTAGAAACATGCAGATATTGAATGACAAGCTGGGAAGGTTTTTAAACTTTTTTTGTTGTTGTTGTTAATGTGCACAAGAAGGCAAGTGCTTATATTTAGGGATAAATAGACAAACTCAATTTTTAAAATGAATTTATTAATAACCTGCCTCTTTCTGAGAAATACTTACATTGATGAAAAAACTGATTCGTAAGTCCTGCTATGGCAATACGTAAATGCAGATTGTGGAGAATAATTCAGGGCATGAGACCAACAGCTCAACCAAACTGGTATTGGGCATGCCAACACTGAGCTTCTGACAGCCGTTCTTCAGACATTTCTCATCACATCTCCCTTTGATGACTGAAGGGACTTTGCTCTTACCAACACCAAGATATGTTCGCTAAATACTGCTTGAACAGAGTGCAGAGGTCCCAAGCTCTAGCATGCACTGGAATCACGGGAGGGCTTGTTAAAAATTCGATTTCTGAGCCCCAACTCTTAGAGTCTTACATTCAGTAAGTCTGGGGTGAGGCCTGAGAATTTTCATTTTTAACAAGTTCCTGATGCTGGTATTCCAGGAACAAAATTTTGAGAGCACTGCGTTAGAGGAATCTTTCTAATTTGTTAATTGGCTCATGTTTCACACCTGCTCAAAATTCTTCAGTGTTTTCCAGTTGCTTGCCAAGTAAAGTTTAAATGTCTTATTCTTTCATTTCTAGTCATTTTCGGAAGGAGGACTGGTTTGGGGACAGATGACCAGACAAATATGCTGGATAGATAACCAAGCCCCTAAGCCTGCTATTGCAAATCTCTTCATCATCTAGCACCGAACAACTCTTCTAATTAAAGAATTTCCATATATGATAAAATAAATACACATGATATACAGAAAAAATAGAGGTTATAGGAGAATACAAAGAAGACGTTAGTCTGTTTCTTGGCCAAGAAAAACTCTAGTTGACACCTTTCCATTATTAATAAATAGCACTTGGTGCTGGCATTCTAGGTGATTTTCACCATTTTTTTTTACTTTTCTAAATTGCTCAATTTTTATGAAAATGATGCAGCTATTTTCCAAGGAAACAAATGGAAGAAATCATCTACAATTCTACCATCCAGATGCTTACTTTTTAAACTCTAATTCTTGCGCTTTTTCTTCGTGTAGCCATTTTTTCAAAGTGAATGATACGTAACTTCCCAAGTTGAACTTGTCCTCCTCTGCCCTGTCTGTCCAGTCCATCCTTCTGCCTTAAGCATCAATATCAACAATAAATCATCGCCAAGTCTGCCGTCCTTGATGAGATCACACCAACCCTCTGGGCTTATTTCCTGAGACGGTCTGGGAAGCGCTCTGAATTAGAAGACCATACTTCCTGCCCCATCTCCTTCAAGAGCATGGCCACGTCTCACAGAACACGGGCTTTCCACAGTGCTTCGTTTCAGCTCAGTCACCCTCCGACTGTGTGACCAGTTAAGTTTTCTGAACCTCGGGCTCATGGTCTACAGAACAGTGACATAAAGTGGTCTATAGAACAGTGAGGCAGGCAGGGCCAATGAAGGCTTAAATAACATGGGAATATGCCTGCCCCACAGGAAGTATTTATTAAACACCATTCTCCAGCTTCACCCTACTTCCTCATCCTTATAATAGAGGTGTTCCTCATCAGCTCTGCCTACCTCACCTACTGATGGGGTTGCATGACGTTTGCATCTGCTCTAATGCTTTTTTTTAAAAAACAAAAAAGAAAAAGGTTTTTGGAAGTGTGATTATTACACCGGGTTTTTTGTAATTGTAGACAGAGTCTATGGAGGTGAGGATTCTAGTCCAAACTCCCATTTTCTGTAATCAACTCCTTGGTCAGAAAATAACTCTGTTACGAAATCGTCGAGTGGCCTTGGGTGAGCTGTATCCTCTCCCAAACCCTCAGCCCTCCTCCCTTACCACCCACCCATGCCATGAGGAGGTGGTTGTGTTTTTTCCCAAAAGTCTTCTTTTTCTTTTTCTTTGTCTTTTTTTTTTTTAACTAGAGCCCTATGAGTTCTAACATTCTCTGATTCTATGAGCTTATGAAACTGATAGATGAATTAATATAAAAGGAAGTAGGGGACAAAATGATTGAAAAAAGGGAAGAGAGGTTGTCAGCAGGAGAAATGAGTGAGAGTAAAATAAGTGAAAGAAAAATGGAAAATGGAGCAATGAACAAACAAGCAAACAAACAAAAATGGAGCCTTGCACATCAGCAAAAGAAAGACGCACCAGGCAGCCTATCCACAGAAAAGATAGACTTATATTTTTCTGCACAGCTATTTTTCACCCTCACATACAATGAAGGCAGAGCCATAGTTAGAATTTTTAGTAGCTTGAAGCTAATTTAAACTTCATCGTTCTGTTTGACTAGCATTAAAATATCATATAGATTTTTCTCCAGTGGGTTTGTACATCACCACATAATTGGCACCCTCGATACCTGCTATTACTCTCCCTTCCACAATAGAGGTGGTCAGAAAGTTCAGAGAGAAAAAAAATCCCCTTCTGCATCTACTTGATTTCACAACACGGAATGAATGTGAGACATGGATCTGGTTTTAAATAAATTATTAGCACCATATAATTTCTTGTCATATAATCGAGGGTACATTTCATGTGAAAAAAAAAGTGAGAAAATAATTTGCAAATAGGTTTCAGCATGAAAACATGCAAGAATACCTAAAACAGAACTTTTGGTGACGGAAAGTGTTTTATAAAATATGTACTTCCTCTTGAGGTTTCTGCTTTTTTCCCTTTATTTTTAAAGAAAAAAAATCATTTATGTTGCAGATAACTTTACTCTAGTTATTGTTATCATTTCTTGCACTTGGGGACTCCATCGTGTATTCATTTCCATTACATTTTGCTTTTTATGAATTTGAGATACTCAGAGTTAGGAGGAAGATCTGGGTTCATCTGGACTGATATCCTGTCCAAAGCTGAATCCCCTGCTATAGCTTCCCAGGCATTTGGTTGCTTTGCTTCTGGTTGTATACTGCCCATAACAGGCCACCTAAACACTTATCAGGGAAGCATCATTCTCAATGTGGGGTCTGGGGCATGGACTTAAATCCTAGACCTGCCATTTACCTTCTGTGTGACCATGGGCAAGTCATTTAACCTTCAGAGCATTGGCTGCTTAGCTGTCAATTGGGGATTATGTCCCTACCCATAGAGGAGGTGTGAGGTTTCAAAGAGAAGATGGCTTTGAGAGTCCAAGCACAGTGGCTGGAATGCAGTGGGTGCCCAATAAAAGTGCAGCCTATTCTATGTGATGGCACCATCTATTCCCTGCTTGACAGATTTCTTGTTCCGTAATCTGCCTGAGAATGAGCTGAAATCTTCCCCCAGGTGACTTGGACCCATTGGTTGTTTCTCTGTCCTCTGACCTACACAGAGCAAGGCTGTCCCTATGCTTCTCCCATGTGATGAAAATTCTTCAACATTGTGTCTCTTTGTCTCTTCTTATCTCCTCACTGAGCAATGATGATAACAGAAGCAGCCCACTGGATAACATGGATTGAGGCAGGTGTCACCAGCAATCGGCCAGAAAGCCATATCCTAAAGTTCATCTGTCTCTGTAAAATGGAAATGCGTTGGTGGGGAGGATTATGGAGTATATTCCATAGGTAAGTCTGGCTTCAGAGGCTCAGCCTAGGGGTCTCGCAGAAACTTCTAGTTGCAAAAGTATCTTTATCCTAATACATTTCTCTCGTCTGTAGCAGTTCCATTCTCCAAGCATTTGCTACTAATGAATTATGCATAATACCTAAAAACAAACAACTAAGATATACAGTGACTTCTTTAAATGGTTTAATAAATAGAGTATTAACCAAATGTTGATAAGTAAAGCATTCATTTTTGCTCTTATCTCAAGAAAGAATCATCTGGAGGGAGCAGTGGTGATAAAAAACACTGGGGCAAATGACCACCCACCATTCACAAGCTTCTCAGGAGCTCGTGCGGGTCTTTTAGTCTGCCCCATTAAAACGGAGTTCTCCCCTCTGGGGCAAGTACCCGATGACTTGACTTCACTTAGATTTTTCTTGTCTTCCCAGTCCCATTGCCACTGCTTTCTCTCAGATTTTATCAGGTCTTCTCTGGGCGAACAGAATAACGGATCACCCTTCATCCAGGATCAGCTGCCTCTGACCCACAGCTCCAGGCCTGTTTCTACACACCACACCCAAATATATCAGTCTTCTATGTAATATCCTTTCGTGGGTCCTGATGGCTTCACAAATGGAATGCAACTTCACAGTCTTGCACACAGTACACTTCAAGATTCGATTCCAGCTGACACTCCTTCCTTCTAACTTCTTTTTCATTGTCTATGTCATGCTTGCTACTATTTCTACTTTGTGCATGCCATTTGCTGTAGGTGCAAAGGCATCCCCTGCCCTACTCCATTTGGAATTTTTCTTTCATTCTTTTTAAAATTTCTTTTTACTTTTTCCATTAGATGAAAAAAAGGTTCAGCACACTTTCAACATGGCAGCATAGCGATTCCAGGGAGTGTCATCATCAGACTGGAATATTTCTATTCTTTCTTCACGTCTCAATTCAAATATCACTTCCTCTGGGAACACGGCATAACTTCTGCAGGTGGCATTAAAAGCTCTTTTCCCCATCTGTACTCCTGCAGTGCTTGGCACAGACTTTTGTATTACAACTCAACGCACTGTAGCGTGTGGGTGTTTTTTCCCTATTTGACCTTGAGTTCTCCAAAGGCAAAGTCTGTGTTTTGTTCATCTTTGCTCCCATCCCTGCTGCCATCCTGGCAGTTTAATTTTTGTCTACTGGAGATCAGAGGATTTATTTAACAGATTGGGAAATTGAGACCAAGTGGCAAAATGGGGATTTCATATATAGGATATCTGTCCCAGTAGGCACTGTATTTTATGCATTAGGTTCACATTCTCATTTAATTTGTCCCAAGCCTTTGAGGTAGGTATCTTAGCACCATTTTACATAAGAGGCCAGAGGTGATGTGGGGGTGAGGGCATCTGTTAAAATGTCACAGAGTGAGTTGGTGGTTAAACTTGTTCATCAACCCTGAAATCCTGAATTTCCTGCCCTGGTATCTTCCTTGGTTCTCTCTTCCTTCTAGACTTTCCATCAGATACCCTTTTCTCTCTTTCTTGTTTTGCCCTCTCCTTTCTTTCTTTCCCAATCTTTCTCTCCACTAAATTTTTCCCTTTCCTTTGCCTCCATCTCTTGTTCCGACTCCTATTTCTCCTCCCCTTTCCTTTTCCTTTAATTCTGTTTTACTTTTTCCAGCCCAGTAATATTTCCCTAGGAAAATGGACTTTGCGTCTACTATCATGGCTTCCTTTCTCTATGCCCAGTTGCCTCCACCCCCATTTCTTTGGCTATGGATAAGGAAGGCTCTGGTCACCATACTCCTCAACTTGATGCCCATTCCTAACATGTACAGTCCTTTTGATGTCTGGACAGGTGGGGAGCTGCTTCTCCAGAATAGAGAATGAAATGATACACAGAAGGAGTGCCTATCACTTCCCAAGCCCCAGAATAAAATATTCAGCAAAGGTTTCCACAGTCCAGATATTCACCAACTTCTCAAGATGGAAAAATAATAGCTGTCTTAGGAACTCATTTGTTTGTAGAACTTTTCTATGTATGTGAAAAGCTTGTGAAGTCCTAAACTTAAAACATACTTGTTCCATGATCTATGAAATAAATGCTAGAGAATGATAAAATAACTTTTTTGGGGGGGATGTGTTGATTATTTGATTGCAAACAATTTTGTTCATTTAACTATTCATTAACATAAAAAGATGAAAAATTCTTAGAACATAGTTTGCATAGATTTAGAACTTAAAGAATTTAATCAAAAGTAAATATAACCTTGGGAAATTAAGCAATTAAATATTAGAGAGCTAAATCCTAGACTAGTATGATTAATACTTGTAGGTATTTTTGTTTTCTTTCTCTTGTGGGGGAAGTCCTTAGTTATTACAGCTTTGTAGGATTATTAAGTACATAACTTCCAGGGACTCGGTTTCCAGTACCCAAAGGGAGGGATGAAAACAAAAGACCTGGTCCTGAAGAGTCTGGCTGGGAGATGCTTGCAGATGGAATTTGGAAAAAGTAGAGCATCCCCTAGAGAAGTGGAGAGGTGGCCACACTCAGTGGCCATAAAGTGAGCAAATCTAGAGTTAGGAAATCTAGAACAAGAAGTGGCTTTAGCTCAGCATTCGGTAGCTCTGCTCCACAGGTCTGTGAGCTCCTTAAGGGCTAGCTTGTGTCTAATTCATCTTTGCTACCCCAAAGCCTAACACAGCACTTGGGCATAGTAGATATCCAATAAATGTTTGTTGAATGAATACTACCTATGATTTCTTGAATCCTTATTATATATCAGACTAGCCTAAGTGTTTTACTTTTTATTAACTTTAAATTCCATGATAACCCTAAGTGGTAGATACTTTCATTGTTGCCATTTTAAGAGGGGGAAACTGAGGTGTGGGGAGTTTAAGTAATTTGTTCAAGGCTACAGATAGTAGTGTGTGACTCAGCAAGGATTTGAACCTAATGAGTCTGGTTTAATGCTCATGTTCATAGGGAATCCCAGGGACTCATTACCAAAATACCAGGAGTTCATGAACCATGAACCCTCTGGGTTTCCTACCAGAGAAAGGAGAAGGGGTAGAGTTCCCGTGATACTTGGGGGTAGAGGTAACACCTTGTTTTGTGCCAGAAAAATACCCAGTCTACTCTTATTTAATCTTCTCGATAACCCTATTTGGTAGGCAATATTATTCCCATTTAGAAAATTGAGACACGACAAGATAAAGAGCTTGTTTAATGTCGTGAAGCTAGTAAATAGCAGAGTCAATGTTCTTTTCGCTATGCCAAGGTTCTATTGTCACTCAAAAATGATAGTTCTGGATTACCAGTGCCCAGGAAATGTAGCCCAATGCTCCTCCCTCCATCTCTTTGTTCTCAGTGCATCCCAGCTGACACTTTCCTCATCTGAACCCTGCTTGAGACTGATCAGTGGGGTAGAGGAAGTGAAACAAAGGATAAAAGGACATTGCTTTACTGACAAGAATGAGTTTGTTTGAAAGAAATGTCCTAGACACACGGCCAAATGCTTTAAGAGTCATGAAGATAATTCAAGAGAGGAGAATTGAGTGGCTACTTTCTGGGTTGAACCACCATCCTGTTCAAGAGGTCCAAAGACCAGGAACCCAATCTATGCTGTAATCACAGAAGAGTTCAACTTACTCAAAAGACGGTCCCAAGAGGAACCGCATACTCCGTATGGCTCTGTGCTTTCAGTTTTAAACCCAGGTCTAGGGAAGGCATTTGTGAGTCTGATTGGCTGAGCCCAGTCACATAACCAAGTCTTGTCTCACAGGACACCATGACTGTGGCTCCTAAACCTGGACTTTGGAACTTGGAGCAAGGAACACAAAGAAGGAGGGTCAGTGGAGAGTTTGCCAAGACTGTTCCTTCAGGTTGCCAACAATTTGCTGAACTCCTCAATACTTTTTCTGTAAGATCCCTGATTGGTACAAGGCCCTCAGATAGGTCACTCTCCTCTCTTGCCCACTTGTGAGCTCCCAGGCTAATGTTGGTCTTCTCAAGAAGACGAGGGAAGACAGGGAATCTGCAGCCATGTTCAGGTTTTGCCCAGAGTCCTGCCAGGAGCCACGTAGAGTGCCTTTAAATCCCAATGAGAGAAGTGGACCTGGAAGAGCTAATGCCATTAAATAAGGAAGTGGCAGTGTAAGCTGCAACCTGCCCTGGAATTCTGGTCCTGTGATTCCCAAAGCTGATCTGACCTCCGTCTGTGAGCTCCATTTCAAGCCACAGGTCTTCACTCTTCGAAATTACTCCTGTGCTTGTGTCTAGTGAGGTGCTCAACTTCTGTCCCAGTTTGAGGAAATTGCCCATGTTGGTGCCTGAGTCTCCAGACCCTCCCTCACTCTTACTTATGGACCTTCATGGGAATCTTCCCCTCCATGAAAATCCATTTCCAGCTCATGAACACTTCTCTTAAAATGGACTATGCTGAACCACCAGGGAAGAAGGGCCATAAACTCTCAAAAACCAGAAGAAAGAGACTTGAGTGAAGCCTGCTTTACGTCTTAGTACCTGTGTCACTTAATTCTCCAAACTTCAATTTCATGATCTGTAAAATGATAGTAGAAATAACACCTACCATAGGGTTGTTCTGAGGGGCTTGAATGCATTTAAAACCCTTGCATATTCAATAAATGAACTCTTTCACTTGAGTTTGTAGCATCCATCTCTGTCCATCATAACACCAGAGAAACATCCTATTAGTGCTCCTTGAATCCCTCCCCTAACCACAGTACTTCATGATGATTTCATACCTATTATTTCTTTGGCTCTTAAAGCAATTCCTTTGAAGAAGACAGAAAAAAAATCATGCCTGTTCTACCGAAGAAGCTCTTCGAAAGAGTTTCTTCAGCTCTTTAAAATGTAAGCAATCTGCTTCTGGGAGTGACCTGCTATTTGCTTACACATGTTCCCATTCATTGATTCCCTAGGTTACCTATACTTCTTTGGCTTGAAACTTTGGTTCCAGTTTTCAGACTGACGCTTTGGGATTTAGTGACCAATATTGAGATATCTGCTTGGCTCATACCTTGACTCCACTCTGGTAATCCTGTGGATTATTAAGTGCCTTTATTCAGACAGTCAGAACTCCATTCTTGGAGGCTGCCTATCTGCTCATTGGCTCAAGTCACAGAAATCAGGAATAAGAGGCACCTACCTTGAGGCAGCCCAATTTCCAGCCTGGTTTGAGGTTTCACAACTGGTGACTCCAATTCTGCAGGCAACTCTTTCAGTTTAGATGGTTTTCCAAAGAGTTGATGCCACTTGCTTGTATTCCTTTATAGTTTTTATTTATTTTTAATTCTCTATATACTGAATTTCTGTACTGATACACATACACAATCACTCATTCCTTCCTTCTCAGAAAATAATCATATGGGCTCTGATGGCCTGTAGCCTTTTGCACTCCCAGTAAAATTGAAAAGTCTATATAGCAGATAGGGTCTCTCTTTATTACAGATTATATTATATTTACCTAGAACTCCAGTGAACAGTATCTGGTATTAACAATGGTCATACATTTGTCTGAGCCATTGTCTAAGTTTTGCCATAGTCCGAGATTTGTCTCTAACTCCATGGAAATTGGCTACATTATTTCACCTCTATAGATTTCAGTGTTTTCATGTGTGGTACTAGAATAATTGTATCTGCCTTGATTAATTCTCAGGATAGTTGTGAAGGTCCAAAGATATGTAGATATATTTCAAAAATTATAAAGTAACATACTAATACGTGAAGTTCATATCATTACGTTTAATGCTACTCAAAGTAATTGGCTTTGAAACTGAATGGATACAGAGAAAGGAACCATTTTAAGTATTGGTCAGCTGTTAAGACTAACCCTAAAGTTCTGATTTCATGAAAATACTTTGGAAATGATGACTGATACTGAGCCAGAATTCAGATTTTGGTAGAAACATTTAAGTAGATATTCAAGAAATGTGAAATCAGGATTTGCCTCTCTGGTGCCTTCTTTATCAACCAAGTAAGCAACACACAGGCACACATACATGCAATCACACGCATTCCCTCTGTCTCTCTGTGTTACTCTCTCTCTCTCTCTGTCACACACACACACACACACACACACACACACACACACAGAGAGAGAGAAAGAATACTACCCACCTAAAAAATAGCAGGCTGGGTGTGGTGGCTCATGCTTGTAATCAATCCTAGCACTTTGGGAGGCCGAGGTGGCAGGATCACTTGAGCCCAGGAGTTTGAGGCTGCAGTGAGCTATGATCACAGCACTGCACTCCTGCCTATTTACAAAAAAAAAAAAAAGACAAAATAAAACAGAATTTTTTTATCCAAACATGTTCCAATAGTGGATTAGTTGCATAAAATATGTTGCATTACTTGCTCTCTATAACACTACCGTGAGGTAGGCATTATTATCCCCGTTTCACAGATGAGGAAAATGAGACTTGGAAACATATGACTTGCTTCTAGTCCCACTGTTAGTAGATGGTAAAATTAGGATTTATACCCATGACTATGTTTCCAAAATCTCTGGGTTTTCCACCACTCTATTGTTCCCAAATAACCATCCTTTTGACTGGTTTCTGACTTTCTGCCTCCAAATACCACAGAACAGGTTAAAAATAAAGATTCTTGGGCTCTACACCTGGAAATTCCAGTTTGGTAGTTCTGGGCAGAATCTTTCAAATCTCTGTTCTTAACAAATATCCCAGGAAATTGTGAAGGGCAGTTAGGTTTAGAACCACACTACACTGCTAACTCCAATGTGCTATATGAGAAAGAATCAAGAATGTGGGAACTTCTGGAAAGGGTAAGAAATTGGTGAGAACATCTGTGAAATCACGCGCACACACACACACACACACACACGCACACACACACACACACACACACACACACACATCCTTCCTTTCCCTACTCAAAAATGTAAGCTCCACTTACATCTCTATCCAATCCAAGGGAAGGGATCTTTGTCTGTGTTTTTTACTCATGCAGTCTAAGTGCCTAGAACAGTGTCTAATATATAACAGATTGCTGTAAATATTTGCTAAATGGATGAATGAAATTAGTTAGTTTCCTTTTACAATGAGATAAATATACAAATAGATTGGAAAAATGGGTATTAGTATCTGATTCTATGTTTGCTCATTTCTGTGTAAGATTTTTAAAATGGTTAATGCCTGGTGCAGACGTTCCAATTCAACAACATGCTGGTCCTTTTCACAGCTTTGTAAGCTTTCTCCTGAAATTGTTAATGAAAGTTGGAGACAAACATATCACAGTTCAGTACAAAACTGGGCTCCTCAGTCCCTTTGGTTCATTTCCTCTCAAATTCATGAATTCAGGAAGAACTTGTCAACTCTCTGAATGAGACAATTGTGGCAAAACAAATTTATGAATCCAATCAGAAATGAACAGAAGTGATTCCACCAGTTTGATGGATGTGCCTCAACAAATCCCTGTGTCCCTCTGAAGCTGGGGGGTTGGAGGAAGCTAGAAGACAGGACATGAGGAATCTATTTGTGAAGTGATATGGATCCCAAGTGAATGGGCCCAGAGGTAGGGAGGGCAGCAGTCTGCATCCATTAGCATCGCCAACATCTGTCCTCCTTCCAGCCACCTCCACCGAGGCCCACTGACCACAGTCTGTCAACAGATCTTGTGCTCAGATGTTCCACTTGAGCAGAGCATGCATAGCACTAATGCCAGGGTGAGCCTAAGCATTACAGGGGAAAATGTAACCAGGGCAGAGGCAGCATATAGAGCAGGCTAGCAAGCTTCTCCAGTGATGGCTATCAGGTTGCTAAAGGATTCAATATTCCAGGACATAGAACTCTGTACTGTTAACAACCTTACTCCCACCCACAACATCCTTAGGATCAGAAGTTGAGCTGACTGTGCTCAAGCTCATTTTACCCCAACTCAAGCACACAGATTTTCTCAGGCCTAGCCCGTGCCATTCAGCCACAACCAGATTCTCAGAAATCGTAACCACAGCTAACATGTTGGGGACTTCCTGTGCTCCAGGTTTTGTGCTAAGCACTTTAAAGTATAATGTCTCTGAATCCTCACGGTTAGATAGGGATCTGAATATCCATATTCCACAAATGGAGATGCTGATGCTCAAAGTTAAATACCTTATCTAGGACTACACTGTGGGTAAGAGGTGGAGCTGGGATTCTGCCCTCTCCAGAGCCCGATCTCCTATTCACCGTGAATTACCATTCTTCAAACCCACACAGTGGTGGAACACCCTACCCCAGCCCTGGTTCTTCATATTCCACCTTTCAGCTCCTCCTCCTAATTCCCTGCCTCCTGTATCTCATTGGGCACTCACATGACTCTTGGAGTCTTTGCTCTGCAGTTCTGCCTCAAGCCTAACACTTAGCACTTCACCTACACCCATTAGCTACCTCAACAACCATAGGTTTGCTTAGGCTTCTTCTGGTCACGTTGCACAAGAGTTATAGTTTTTCATGAAACTCCTGGTTTTTGGTATATTGGAAAAGCAAAAGAGAGGCAGAGAACCCTTTGATGTTGGTGAACGAAGACACAAGGGGGAGTTACAGCATCACTATGAGTGAGGTGGTGGCGTCTCTGAGGTGTGTGCAGCTCAAAAGAACATTCTAAGAGTTCAAATCCTGACTCAATTGCTGTGTGACCTGGACAAGTTACGTAACTTCTTTGGTTCTGACTCCACATCTGTGAAATGAGGAAGATTGTTCCTGCAAGACAGAATACAGTTTGCTGTAAGGGTGAAGTGCACCTGGACACGTGGCCCATTGCCTGGTGCTTAGAGGATTTACTAATATTGGTTCCCTGAACCCACGCCACGAAAGGGATGATTCCTGGAGAGCTCGCCACTGAGGAGCAGTTCTAATGCACGTGCAGTTGAGTATTCTCTGCTAGACTGATCCTGATGCCCCAGAATTCAACCCCTAAAAGTGTCCTCCTCACCCTTCACCTGAGCTTCAAGTGTCCAAGAACATGGAGCTTACTGATCTTTGGCCAAACCCACGTTCAGGGAACATTCCGAACTATAGAATGGAGCCCCTTTCTGTGAGCAAAAACCACAGTCCCGAGGCCCCCAGAAGAAAGGCACGTTTTACATGTCCCCTTTGTGCTTCAGCTCCCAGGCTAGGGCCTCGTAAATGTCTGTCAGCTCTTACCCTGGCCTACCTGTGGGGTCTGCAGAGTCTGGAGTCTCCTGGCTTCTTGGTTCAGAATAGGTGGAAGGCTCAGAGCAGGGAAAGTGAGGAAGTGTTCCTGTCACAAGAGCTCTCAGCCAGGTCCAAAGAGAAGAAGGAGAGGTAAGAAAAGAGAACCACTTCTGACAGGGTCTGGATTTGTGCCCAGTTTTGCACTCTTCACTGCCTGCATTATTCCAGAAAGCCCGAACAACAAAGCTGTGTGCTGGGTGTCATCTCTCTCCTTTTATTGAGGTAGAAACTCAGAGACCTTAAGTGACTTGCTCAGGGTCACACAGGTTTTGGACCTAGATCTGTCTGACAGCAAGGCTTGTACTTGCTCCATTACCATGCCGACACATGTAGGAAGGAACAACAGGGAATAAAGGGACACTGGAGAATCCTGACTCCGGGGCAGACAGCATGTGGCCCTATGAAATCTGAGGCTCTGAATGTCAGACTCAGGTC
The DNA here is from genome assembly GCA_004363605.1 of Indri indri. Classification (NCBI taxonomy): domain Eukaryota; kingdom Metazoa; phylum Chordata; class Mammalia; order Primates; family Indriidae; genus Indri; species Indri indri. Next base: position 27,683 of record RJWJ010006364.1, on the reverse strand, counting down.
TTCGAGGTCTCTTTGCATATGCCCCCGAGTCTTTGTTTCTGGAAAACAATTGTCAAATGAGGCTTGGACACCTGGTCTCTTCTGCCTGGAACCAGGAAAGGTCGTGTCATGATTAACTTTGTGACACAATTCACTGGAATGAGAAGGGTATTCTTCAATTGCTTTGTGGTGCAGAACAAATGCCTCATTAATCAGAAACACATCAACCTGAGCCCAAGTGCTAAGGACATGAGAGAGTAATGAATTGGCCTCACTGGGGACACAGCCGCAGCCACGAGCTTATTCTTCAGTGGAGCCCATGGGGCTTGAAAGATGGACAGTTTCAGGAGGGATGAGAGACAAGGTTGGGCAGGAGTTGGGGAGAGAGATGCAGAAAGGAAGAGGAAGAGGAGGAGACAGAGGAGGAGGAGGAGGAAGAGGAGAGGGCTCCTGTGGGCCTTCTCCCAAGATGTTGGGGAAGGATGGAAAGGCCCAGAAGTTTGAGGATTATAGTCCTGGGGCTAAGACATGGAGCCAGGGGCCAGACCAGCTTGGGGTATGGAGCTCCCTTCCAGAACCCAAAAGGCTAAATCACAGAGCTGTACAGGTGTGGGCTCTTGGCTCCCAGCATGGCATCCTCGGGCCCGTGCAGACAAGAACACAGAGATGAGACTTCCAGCTCATGTTCTGATTTCAAATCACAATAGCTGTGACTTTATTTGTTCCTTTGCTCACTCATTCCTTTGTCCATTCAGTTAATAAACAGCCATTAGTGAAAGTCTTGACTTTGGGCTGGAAAGGTATCAGATAAATGTGGTTATCTCATACTGATTAAAAGTTCTGATTGACTGCTATGGCAGTTTAGACTTTCCATGTGTTGAATCACAATGATATAACCCCAATATCCAAACTAAAATACCCAGCTTTAGCTACCTTTTATTTCTAAAACTAAAAAATAAATTATTACACAATTGGTGCATTTTATTTGCAAACACAAATTTTAAAACATCAGATTTAGCGGGGGCTAAAAAAATCAGAATCATCTGAATTAGCCTTAATCCCTCATCTTAAACATGAAGGGACTGAAGCCTTCTGAGAAGAAGGTTTTGCCCAAAGTCAGCATAGCTGTGCCAAGACAAAGAAGGAGCTGAACCCCAGAGATCCTGCCCCTGGCTCCATACACTTTCCACTACATCGTATCATGGAAGCTTCTGCTGCGGAAAGATAGGTGATCTTCCTGCTCATGACAGGGCTCACCTATGATAAGCTTTTAGGAAACAGACCAACTTTCCCAAGCAGGGTATAACCAGGTATTTGTTGGGTTCAGGAAGCAGTTCTGAGCTTCCACATCCCTGGATCTCCTCAGCCTTCCACATCCTTCATCCTAGACCAGCACCTGGCTTGTGTCAACATGAAGCCGCCCTTCCCTCCAGCTCAGAATTCAGTTGACAGCCCAGTGGGGGGCTCTTAGGAAGAACAAGGGCCTCAGGAAAGGGCTTGGAGACTTTGACAGAGGGGCTGAAAGGCTGACAAGGAGAACTCGCAGGAAACCAAAGCGAAGTAACTTAGTCAGCAGAGGGGAACCTTTAATCAAGTGAAGATTTGTCACCTGAAGATAAGATTCTTGGAATCAAGTTAAATTTTTTTACTTGGAGATCCTGGGCAGAGAGTCTGGAGGGCAGTCCTCTGTCCCCAGGTCACGAGAGACAGAAATGAAGAGTCAGGTAGAAAAAGGAAAAAGCACATGGCAACTAGCAGCGTATGCAAGGAAAATAGGGTATGAGTCACTTAAAGTTTGCAGGCAGATGCTGGAACAGTTTGTTTAAACAAAGAGGAAGGAAAGTGGGGAACATAGACTGCCAGGCAGGAGAAATGCCTCTAAGTCCTTATCTCTGGCCACCAGCTTGAGCCATTTGGGTGTGACATAGAACTGGAAACTGTGGCAAGGGTGACCGAGCCCCACTTCTGGTATGAGAAAGTTAAACTTGTGCTCAAAATGGATGCAACATGAAATGAGGCAACATAATATGGTAAGAATTCACTACAGCTGCCTCACCTTATAGTGTGGGTAACTGAGCCCACTTCCCTGGACTGTGGTGACGGTTAAATGAGACAAGGGGCAATGACATCATCAGGGTCAGCTACCAAGAGTCCTCTAAACCACAAAGCCTGGAATGTCTGCTAATTCTTGCGGGCTTGCTATGGTCCATTGCGCTCCACAGCCCAGCCTCTGTTCTAGGCAAAATCGGCCCCTCACGGCCACCTGCCCCAACAGAGTATTTTCATCATTGCATTTGTGCCATAGCCCGCATCCAACCTACTCGATTGTCATTTTTGAAAGACCAGCTCCTGTTTAAGCTCTGCAGAGCCTTCCCTGCAGTTGCCTCCCTGAACAACAGCCTTCTCTTAGCATGAGGTGCTCCACCCTAGGCCTATGGGTGAAATTTGTCCAGTGAGTTAGGATTCAGCAACACAGAAAAGTATTTTTCTTTAAATTCTCTGTGGTGCTAACCTAGTTCTGAGCACAGGGGACAAATAATACTTGATGTATTGATTTCTTAAAGTTCTCCAGAGCCCTAGCGTAGTTCTAGTGCTAGGGGTGGGAAAGCTGTAGAAGACGGAAGGTGTACAAGTGATGTCAACTCCCTTCAATCTTTTTCTGCAGAAACACTTGAAAGCATTATACGAATGGACAGAACCAGCTTTGAACCCCAACTCTGCTAATTCCCACCTGTGTGACCTTAGACAAACTACTTAACTTCTCTAATGCCTCAGTGCCTTTCTCTGCAAAATGGGGATATTACATCATAGGGCTGTTATGAGGATTAAATGAGATAATGGTGATTAGGTTCTCCTAAAAATTAGTCATAGGTTATTTTTAGCTCCACCATCTCTAGTTTGTTTTAAATGATTCATGTCTTGATTTCTTTCCTCATAGTACAGACTGCAGTCCTTGACTCTTTCCTTCTTAAAGATGTCAGATGGACATCTGAGGGGAACCGAGGAATCTGTATGTGCGGATTGCTTGGGAAGTGAAAGGCAGCATCCAGAAGGGCAGTGACCTTTCAATCCAGTCATTTAGAGACAGTCTTGCTGCTTTTTAATGCCAGGGACATTTTGACATGCCCGTTCCTCCCCATGTTCCCTTACCAAGTCATAGGGACGACAGACACTGTCACTGCACTGCTGTTCCTGTTCCACCCTGGAGCCCGGCCCACGTCAAAATGGCCACTTTCTTGCCAGGGGTGGTAGTGCCAAGGCCAAAAGGAGGCTGCTGGTGAGTGTCAACTAAACATGGTTGAAATAGAGACAGAGAAGTTCTGGTAAGGGGTCCAGGCACTGAAGTGCAAACCAAAAACCAGCAGGTGTTGAAACCGAAGTGGCTGCTATGAGAACAAGGCATGTCAGCAAATGCCACCAAGGATCAAAGCAGATGGAGGAGCCAAGGGAGGGGTAGCCCTAGGAGCGCACATTGAATTCTTTGGGTCCCAAATTGTCATTCCAACTAGCTTTTTTTTTTTTTTTAACACACATTTGTTCCATGAGAATGAAAAGAGAATTAATTCTTCATTGAACACCTGCTATGTGCTTATCACATTCATGTATATGTTATTTCATTTGTCAGTAAAAATATTGAAATAGCCCTATGTAATGTGACTCTGACCACATATTGTACACTCTTCTCTGCCCTTCCCTCCCTCACTTTGCTCTGCCACATTGCCCTCCAACCTGTGTTTCAAACGCTCCAATCTCACTCCTACCTCAGGGCCTTTGCACTTGCTATTTCCTCTGTCTGGAATATTTTTAGCCCCAATATTCATATGGCTTCTCTTTTCCTACTTCAGATCTGTGCTAATACATGCCATATTCTCAGAGAGGCCTACATTATTAACTCTGTTTGAAACAGCAACTCTCCACCATAGTATTCCATATCTTCTTTTCTGTTTTTTTCCTTCCATGAAATTATGGGTATATGATCCATATATATTTTTTATTATTATGCTTTTTAATATTTGTCACCCTTCACTAGAACCTAAGCCCCTTTAAGGCAGAGCACTTAGAACAACACTTGGCATATAGCAAACAATAAATGTTTACTGAAAGAATGGATGAATGCATGAATAGGGATTATTTTTGTCCTTTTACCAGTGAGGAAACTGAGGCTCAGAAAGGTGAGATCCTGTGGCCTGTGTTTATCCAGCCAGTGAGCTCTGAGCCAGGATCCAAGCCTGATATGCCAACTTTAGAGTCGCCCCAGCCCATTCCACACCCATCAATGCAAGGGAGGCAGCAGGGCATAGGACTGCATCAGGCTGACACACTGAGTGAGAAGGACAAGCTGAGAAGTTCCCATGAGACAATTTTGAAGAATCGGAAAGCAGTGCTTGAAACATATTCCTGCAAACTGTAATAGAAGGAAACATATTCCTGCAAACTGTAATATTCCTGCAAAGCCGAAGCAGCTTAGGCCATAGTTAGTTTTCATATCTGAGGCCCAAAATGACAAGAGATGAGGTTAATGATTATGTGATCCCACTCTGTCCTCTGTGTAAATTATATATTATTACCATCAGCCTCATTTATAGGTGGACAATTAAGTTCAGAATAGTTGAAACTTTGTTTTATTGTTTTTTTTGGGTTTTCTTAGATAGGGTCTTGCTCTGTCACCCAAGCTGGAGTGCAGTGATGTCACCATAGCTCACTGCAACCTCAGACTCCTAGGCTCAAGCAATCCTCCTGCCTCAGCCTCCCAAGTACCTGGGACCATAGGCGCATGCCACCATGCCTGGTTAATTTTTCTATTGTTTTGTAGGGACAGCAATATTGCTCAGGCTGGTCTTGAATTCCTGGCCTCAAGCAATTCTCCCACCTCAGCCTCCCAAAGTGCTAGGATTACAGGCGTGAGCCAACACATCTGGCCATGAAACATTTTTCATGATCACACAAACCAGATCTGGTGACTCTCATCCCATGCCCCTTCCTTTGTCCCTCTCTGCCTTTCTCCTAGTACCTGGATCCCTCTGGCTACCTGGGAAAGCCGATGTCAGGCTGCTCCCCACCTGGCTAGGGTGGACCCCCAGCCAGCATGGTGAGGTCACCCTGACATGACAGGGCACAGGCTGCCAACTTGGCTATGGACTCTGAGCACGCTGCCAGCCTCTGCCAGCCCCTGCCAGCTCTGGCCCCAGCAGGGCCAATCAGCTCATTCTCTCCAGATGTAGGGAAGAATGGGGAATCCCCATGGCAGGAAACTGAGGTGTTCTATCCCGTGAAAAATCACAGAAGGCCCTAATTTGAATTCCTCACCCCTTGTAAGTATGTGGAGGTGCTGGAATCATTCCCAGTTATGTGGCTTGGAGGCAAGACAGCTGATAATAAGAACAATGCCTGGCCTTGATCCTGGGGAGCTGGGAAGGGCATCCCCTGGTCCAAGGTGAAAAAACACCTTGGCCAGGGCTTCGGCAAATGAGCAGTTATGGTGATTTGGATAGGGACTGGATAGAAGTCTGTTTGTTCTGACAGTAAAGAAAGTGTTTATGAAGCTAACAAGAAATATAAACAAGAACTGGAGGGGAATGCTACTGCTTCTAAGCGTGCTTGATATGCTAATTACAAATTATGCTTATCTTTTTGTATTAAAGCCGGTCCCCTCAGGAATTTATATGTTAGCTTGTTGCTGTGAGTACTTGAAAGATATTAGATGGGCTTTCTTTAAAAATATGTTATAGTTTAGGCAAGCATTACCATCTATTTACTCATTCATCCATTTATTTAATAAATATTTACCGAACTTTTATCCTGTAACAGGAACTGCACAAAGTACTTGGGGGAAAATAGGGAGTGGAATAGAGGAGCCCTCTGCCCTCAGGAGCTGCTGTTCTAGCCAAGGAAACTCGGTTCCAGCAGGACAGAGATGGCGTAGCCTGCTGTAGTCGTAGAAGCCGAGTGAGGACGTCTCAGAAAGCATACTGAAGGAAGGCCAGCCCCCATCGCCACCCGAGTGCAACAGGCAGTGTGCTAGGCCACACAAGAACTGGTGCCCAGGTCCTTTTAAGCTTTACTTGCAATGCCAAAGAGTTCTAAGTTCAAATCCTAACCCTGCCACTTATTAGCTATGTGACACAGAAGAATCACATAACCTCAATCGAGCCTCAGAGGATAAATCTGCAAAAAAGGGATAGTAATTTGAATCTTGTGGGATTTTATGTATTAAATGAGATAATAGACATAAAATGATTGTCCCAATACAGAAAACAGCATGCGATATTATTATCATCAGCTTCTATCTCTAAAGTATAAGAAATCCTGTAATATCCTGAGCTTTCATGTTATTCCCCTTAGCACATGCAGACGTGTGCATATACAGAAAAAAATGTTATCTGTGTGTCAACACATGCACATACCTTCACTACATGCAAATATATTAGCCCGTGAACCTGCAAGGTAAGTATCTACATATTTACAGACACACGCACTCATCTAAATGCACACGCATTTCCATATAGCCACATTTCCTTTTCTAGGCTTTCTTCACCCTCACGTGTACAGGCTTCGTTTAGTCCTCCTCCAAATTCCAAACATGAAGGACATCGGGACAAGTCACTTTCCTTGTCTGGTTTCTTCAGTTCCCTCAAGGACAGGGTTGGACTTAGCGATCTTTAAGACCCACTCGTTTGCTTTCACTCTCCCGTGTTTATATACATTTATTTCTTTTTGTTCCCACCAGTCACTATTTTTCTCTTCTCCACACTCACTTCCGTGGAAACATTCCACAAAAGCTCCCTATGATTCCGAGTTTACTCAAACAAGGAATTTTCACACTTACTTTTCAAGCTTTGACTCCTGGGATGCTACCCGGGCTTCCTCATGCTTCCCTTCCGGTAAACTCCAGGATCTGACCCCCAAGGACTTTGCCAGCTTAATCATTGTTCTCTCTCAACTTGGTCACTCCTGTCAAAATGCCCTTCCATCTACATGACATCTTTGGGCTTCTCCAGAATAATCATAATGGAAGGTGGGAGAGCTGTGGTCCTCAGTGGTGCGACTTGTGAATGGGTCCTCCTCAGACCTTCATCCAGAGCGTGCCTCCAGATATGGGCAGAAATACAAGCACTTGCCTTCCCAGACAGATGCAAACATGCTCACATACCCACTTTATTTTATCTGCTCTTTTCTTTCTGCTACCCTTTGACCTCATCATGTCCAGTTGACCTCTGGCAGAAGAGCAAGTTGCACTTGGCTGCTTCAGTGTTGTTGTATTGCGTTTTGCTTCTCATTCATAATGTCTTTATTTCCATCCAAAATGAACCTGAAATCCTCATTTTTCACTCTCCCTTCCAGGTATTTAACAGAAAACAAACATGCCAGTGAAGCAGACCTAGGAGGCTGGTGGATAAACAGAGAACTGGTCCCCCCTAAAAAGAAGCTATTAGGAAATTTCTTGGATGGGCTATGAGAGAGCAGTGGACATTTGTAGGAAGTCTAGATTGTTGGTCTATTTTCTAAGCAAATGCAATTCAACTACCTAGAATACAGACCAGAACAGAAATGACCCTGGAAATTACCTTAACCACAGCTCTGTTCTATTCCAGACTCCCCTAGCCTCCTGGGATCACCTTTATCACAGCCTATACTATTTGTACATATGATTTTTTGGCTTACCTGTGTATCAGCCAAGAAACAGGTGGCACAGTCAGAGTGGGTAATTTAAGGTAAGTTTAACAAAAAATAATCATTTGTATAATGTGGGCAGAGAGTAGGGAAACGAAAAAGAGAGAGCACAGTACCCCAGAACTAGTGACTGTGGCCATCCTTGCCACCCCAGGTCTGTAGGGACAAGGAAGGTAGGGGTTACCTGAGAGGAGCCGCGACCCCTGGTAGAGGGACTCGGCCAAGCCTTGGTGTCTCTGCTCAGAGGGAGCTGGGAGTAAATATCCTGACATCATTGTCCTCCCACCTTCTGGTCTTCCAGTGCCTCCAACTGACCAAACCCAACCAGAGGCCAGGAAGCAAGGGAGCCAACTGAAGTGGTTCAGGGGCCTTCTAGAACACCAAATGGGGTCAAGAAGAGTAGAAGGTGACTCTCAGGGCGAATGGAACATGCCAAACAAACAGCTTGTCTCCCTCGCTAGTTTGTAAGCCTGAGCCCCAAACTCAAGCCCTGAGAAACATAATAGAAAGAGCTCCATAAACTCTGAATAAATGAATGGATGGAGGGATGCTGAATAGATGGGTAATTAATTGACCACATGACTGAACGTCTGAATGAATGAAGGTAGGAGGACAAAGTTTTCCCTACTGCAGTTCTTTAGATGAGCTGCTCCGGTAACTACCTATGAACAATTTGTAATTAACACATCAGATTTTCTTCTAGAGGCCTCGAAAGACTTTGTCTCTTCTGCAGCTTAAGCAATCTGCACGGACGCTCATGTACAGGATGAGATTGCTTCTTTCATAGCAGAGATTAAGCACCTCCCACCTCCTGTTCCAAAGATCTCACATTCTGAATTAAGACAGACATGAATTAATGAGTTCTTCGTGTAACAAGAAAAACCTCTTTTAATAACTGGGAGTTAAACAGAGTTTGGATCCCTGCTGATCTTATTGGCAAAATTAAATAAAAGTGACATTCTGCTGGCCCAAGCAAATTAGCAGCCAGCCTGTGTAAAGGCTCAGTTAACCCGAGACATTGTGTGATGTATTACCCATTGTTTGACGTACTTTCATAAGAGCAAGACGAAGTGTCCCATCCTTTAGACTCTGGTAATGTGCCTCATTGTTAAATTCAATAGGAAAAGCGATTCATACTGTGGTATGATTGAAAAGAAAATTGAATCCTTTTGATGTTATAAATGTGTCTATTACTGCGTGTGCACACAAATTTTCCATGGAAATTATGGTGAAAGTAGTGATTCTCCTCGAAAAATGCATTAGTGTTGACACGTTCAATTTTATCTGCATCAGAATATAAATACCCTTTAACCATGGTCAAATTGTGCGGAATCTGTATACCGCATCTGCATAAGTCACTTGTCTATCCATCTATCGAAAAGAAAAACTGCATTGAGCTCTGAGAGCTATCCTGGTTCTCCATTTGCAGTTCTAAAAACATATATTATTAAAAACATTGGTGCAGGATTTGTGTGAGGTCTTTCTAATTAAAAAAAAAAAAAAAACCAAAAAAAAAACAGTTTCATGAAGCAAAGGTCTGTAATTGCATGTCCTGATTACACAAAGCAACTTTGAAAGCTAGGAAAGACCCGGCCAGCTGTTGTCTGAGTGTCACGCTAGTTAGCACTGGCCACCAGGCCATCACTGGCCATGCACTAATCTAGTGGTCATGGAACCCTCTTATAAGGAACTCGGTGATGTCAGGACATACTGCTCATCGTGGCTCTTGGCTCTTTCTTTCAGGCCGAAGAGGACTGTAAAATGCCTGTCGCCCCTTGCCTCCCCCTCTAAGTCCTACCCCTTTTCTGCTCTGCTCCATTGTCCTCTCCCTCCCTAGACATGGAACTCAAGGGAGCCCCTTCTCCTCTCTGGGCTTCAGTCTCTTCTTCTCTACATCAAGAGGATGGTATCTATGTCCTTCAAAATTAAATATTTGCTACTATTTAAACACATTATGCTCTTTTATTGCTTTCCTTCCTATATCAGTTTGGACCCTTTTGGTCACAAACAGTAGAAAATTTAACACAAATGGCTTAGGGAAAATGAGAATTTATTGCTCCTTTCCCTTCCCCCCTACACAAAACAATTCAGGGGCAGATCTGGCAGTGAGCATCATCACCAGACCTGGGTCCCTCTCTGGCTCTTGGCTCTTCTCTCTTGGTGTTGACTCTGTCCCCGAACTCTCCTGGTGATCCCTTCTCCTGGTGACAGGACAGTCCTGTTCATATCCTTTCTACTCTGAATTCGGCAGCATGAAAAACTAGGAGTGCATTTTTGAGCGATAATCCTGCACCTGGCTCTCCTTGGGCTAAATCAAGTTAGTGCCCACCCCTGAACCAATGACTACAGCTGGAGGCATCAGATGCTCTGATTTGCTGAGCTGGGGTCACATGGTAGAGTCAACTGCCCCCATGGCACACGGACTGAGAGTACGGGAAGTGTAGTCATGCCAAGAAAAAAGCACATTCCTGTTATTAAAAGAAAGGTAAACATGCACTGGCGGGGGCGAGGAGGCAGATCTGCTGTAATGTGTCTATGCAAGCAGTTCTCGCCACCTGAAATACCTCCTTTCCCTTGTCACTCTAGTGAATTCTCACTTATCTTTTAAGATCAAGTTCAAATAACTTCTCTTCACTGAGCCTTCCCAAATCCTTACCTGTTTTCCGTCCTTTCTTAGTAGTGAAATATATCTCTGCTATAGAACCTCTTATATCATATCCCTCTTTAACAAATACTGAACACCTAGCAGCACAGGAGAGGGTCCTGGCCTCTTCAAGTGGGACCTTGGTCTGAGAGCCACCCATCTGACCTTGACTAGAAAACATTAGCCTAGACATTCTCTCAGTGCTTCCAGGGACAAAGCTTTCAGGCATCGAGAGACAAGGCTGGCCTTTTCACAAACATTCTCTGTTCCCTCTCATACCTGATTTTCACTCCTTCACCTCCTAACCTATTCCAAGTCCAGTGGAAGTTGGGTTCCTTTGATGCGTCTTCCATTTCTGGTGTTGTGTTAATCATTCTTGCTTGAAGACAGAATTCACCGTCTCTTGTCCCTTTCCTTGTTTAATCATTCAGTGTCCCTTGCCTCACTCACCCAGGAGCCCTCTCTGCTTTGGGTTACTTCCAATAACTGACGTGCCCAGCTTACATCCAGTCCTGAGGTCATATGTTGGTACCCCCTTCTTGTCCTTCCAACGGTTCCCCATCACTTACTGGCATCACCAGTGTGATGCTGAAGGACAGAAACACACACACTATTTCTAAGCCTAGACAACTAGCTTGGTGAGCATCATCAGTAATAGTCTGACCCTACCAGAAGGTGGGTATATGGGGTTAAGTATGTGGAAACAAACAGGCATGGGTTTGAATCCCAGATCTGCTGTTGGTTAAGCCATAAAGGGCAGACTTTATAGCTATGTCTTCAACAAATATTGACTGCGTAGCATCCACTGTGTACCATCATTGTTGAGGGCAATGGGGACACAGTGGTGAACCAAACAGCTTCACACACATCTTCTGCATCTGATAGTTGAAACAGAGGTAAAGGTCTGAAAAACAGCAAAATGTATTACAAATTGTCTCTTTATACCCCCCATGATTTTGGGGAATTAAAAGCTGCATTCCTTCCTGAGGCCAGTAATCAAAGGGGCAGAGAAATGTCCTTCGTTCTTTGTTTTCTAGTATCTTAAACCACAGGAGTTGGCTCAACAGAATTGTCTAGAGGTTGTGAGATCATCTTCACCAGAGATAAGGTCAACCAAAACCACCAACTACAGTTAAACAACAATAGCCCAAACCACGATATGTGACACTGGTCACATAGACCCGAGCCCAACTTCTGAAAACCCCGCTTTTAAAAGCCCTACATTTCTGCTTAAAGGTAGGACAGTGGTCTTTTGAGACCCTAGTCTGCCACTCTCCCCCTTCTTTTTCCTTTTCTCAAAGCACCTGTCCTTATCCTTCATTCTCACTGATTTGGCCTTGAGGAAAAGTACCGAACTTTTGGTGATGTGGTCACCTTTTACGGACAAGGGCCATGACTTTTATGTCAGTAATATTAGTACTGATTCAGTGTCTGGCATCTAATAAACACTAAACCCACACATGCAATGTAAGGTTGAGAAACAAAACCATAATGGAGCTACTTGCCCCATGGCTCTTATCATAGATATTTTTATCTGATAGCTCTGAATCTTTGCAGAAGGTGACACAGGTATTTCTGTGGGTCCACAGGGCAATACACTGAGGCAGCACTTTATCAGTGCTGCTGCAAGGGCCCAGTGAAGCCCCAACCTGGACTGAGCTGCCTTCATAGGCAGCTCTCTTTGGGAAGTGGGGCCTGTCCTTTCTTATAGTCCAGAACCTCTTCTTTTAACCCACTTGGCATGTGCCCCAGTCAGGTTCATCAGGAGCCACCAGGGAAGGCCACATTATATTAATAGAATCAGAAACTCTCTGAGCTAGAAGACTCATTAGACTTCACTTTATCTGATTCCTTATTTAGTGTAAACATGCTCAGCCAGTGGCTGACCCAGCTGGGATCTGCTTCCTTTCAGTTTCTACCCATTGACTTTAGTTCTGTTGTGAGAAGTCTCCCAAACTATACTTACCAATGTCCTTCATTAATTCACTCAATGCATATTTATCTATGTGCCAGAAACTTTTTAGGTGCCTGGGATAAATCAGTGGGGGGGAAAAATGCAGAGATGCTTATTTCTATGGAAGGAATCTGTAGGAGGAAGTTATAGGTAAATAAACAGCCAGTGCAAAGGCCCTGAGGTACAAGCGTGTTTAACTTATTAAAGGAAGAGCAAAGATGAATATTGTGGCTGAGAGGGAGAGTGAAGGGAATGACACCAGAAAGATACCAGGGTCAAGTCATGGAGGGCCAAGTAGACCACTGTGAGGACTTTGACCTGTACTCTTCAACTCACCATCCAAATCCTGAATGATCCTAATGTGGACAGAATATTCATTATCAGTCTTTGGAAAAAATGAGGCTAGCATTTGATTTGCTTCAGGAATACTGAGTGCTCACCAAATTACCACCTTCCCCTCATTAATTTATCCCAGGCTATAGGAGTGGATTTCTATTTCAGTTCCCTATTAATAATTGTTATTTACCAGATGATTCTGCTGACACCCTTCATATAGCCTATAGCTCGTGGGTGGGGGTGGGAGAGGGATAAAAATGAAGGGGCGGAGGGGACCGGGAGGGGGCGAGTAGAGTTTAGTGCTCAAAAAAGAGGGTCTATGAGTCCTGGTTCTAGGTTTGAATCGAGGCTCTGCCACTTCCTCTCTGTGTAGCAATGGGTAGTTATTCATTTGCTCTGAGGCTTATTTTCCTCATCTGTAAAATGGGAACAAGAATGCAGGTTTCAGAAGGCACTATGATGTTTTCTGAAAACTTCCTAGCATGGAATAATCCCTCACTAATTCATCACTGTTACTCTGCTGGCTGTTTCTTGCAAGTCCTTTCCATCTGGGTTTGGGACACAGTTTTTTATCCTTCCTTGATCGAGATGATATTGGCAGAGGTCCATTTTCTCAGAGCCGTGCTGCTCCTGCATACTTGGACTCCCAGTGTCACCAGTCACCCAGGTTTTGGCTGCCCCTTACCCACTGGCTGCACTCCTACGCTGGCTTGGACCCTTATTGGCTCGAAAACCCTGTCTGAGATATGCCCAGTGTCACCATATATATTCAGACATGGAATACTTGGCAGCTGGCCACTCCTCCTCACCAGGAAACAAGCAGAGAATTTTCTTATTTACACCCATATTTGGTCCATCCTTTCTCATCCCCATGCCCACTCTCCAGGCTTGGCTGGCTGCGCAGGATCTCATGGCCAAGCCTTAGCAGAATCGTGACACCTGCCTGCCACATTCTTCCTCACCCAGAAAGCAGTTTATGAGGTGTAGCAAAACCCTTCCTTGGACATCCTCATGCTGATCTTGTCTCCGATTCACCTCCAGGATAAAACTAACCAGGTCAGTGACCTTTGTCTAGGGAAAAACCAGAGAATTTCTCTGCCTCTCGCTCCTTTCTGTCTCTTTCCATACGGTCGTCTCTGCCTCTCTCGCCGGCGTGTCTTGTGAGTGAGTATTGCCTTGTAAATTGTTCAGAATCCAAGTCTGGGTGGGATATTTACCCAGAGCGAATTATGGCTGGATGCATTCCTATGTCAACATGTGCCACACTCATTTCTTATAAAGTAGTTCATTATTCTGTGGGGCATAAATAGTATTACCAGATTGATATGATTAAAGCTAGTGAGTCATTAATTAGCATCTAATTAAAAGAGATGAGTTACATGCCCATGTACAGTAGCTAATGTTATGTTTTCCTTGAAAAAGAAATGATTAAGTGTACAGCAATTGTGTTTTCAGAGAAACCACACCAAACCATGTGTTCAGTTCTCTACAGATGCAGGGACAACGTCTGCCTTGGGGCATCAGAAAATTGAGTTTACAACTCCCCAGAGACGTGGGTGCCAACATGAGCCAGAGTCTTTCTAGTCACAGGAAGCCAGACAAAGCTTTGCATGATTTCCAGAAATCCACAGGGAAGCCATCAAGACAGCTCTGGGGTCTTGAGCTCCTTTGGCTGTGTCTCCTTCTGTTCAACCTTCTGCTGCGCTACCCACTCACACTGCCGAGTGTTCTCACGTTCTTTATCTAATTCAATTCGCACATTATTCACATGCCCATTTTACAAACCAGAAAACTAAATCCCAGACAGGACGCAGTTGTGGCTGATTTAACGACAAGAGAATTTCTGAAGAAGCACAAGGACACATTCCAACCATCCACGCCAGGCATTCCAAGCGTCTAAAGCCTGAGCTTGACGTCTCCATGCGGCCTCCTCTCCCTATTCCTTCCTTCCTACCTAGTAGCTCCAGCTGAACTGTCTTCACTGTGTTTTCCCTAATGATGTCATTCTGCTCACAGCCAACTAAGAAGTCTCTCTTTCTATCCTCCACCCAACCACACCCCACCTAAACGCCTGGATGCAGGCCAACTCTAATTTCACCCATCCAGCTTGACTAACCCATACTCTAGTTATCCTTCCACTCAGTAAATGCTTAGTAATTTGTAGAACAGACCCCAAACTGGAAAAAGACCAGAGTTCACCTGACTCAAACTCTGCTGTGCAGAGATTTCTGTTACAGCATTCCTCACATGTAGTCACTGAGCCTTGTTTTACAGCAATGGAAAGTTCACTGCTTTCATTTTTATTAGGCATCACCCCTGATTATCAAAGTAACACATGACAATTATCTGGAAGGCAGCAGGAAAAATAACAATAGGTACTCCTATAGAAGGGACTAGCACGGGACTAGGAAGAGAGAAGGTCAGAATTTCAAGGAGAACTTTTATGTGTCATTTATATCTTTTACATCACTATTATATTCATGGATTGCTTGTGTAATAAAATAATACATAAATAAAAGTGACACAGTCACATTGGATGAGCCTTATATATTTAAAGGAAGGATAAATAAGACATAGGACAAAAAATAACTCTCTTGCCCATAGATAACTGCTATTATGTTTGGTATTTTTCTCCTACTTTGTTTTTATTAAATTCTATACTTAGATATCATGATACTATATAAGAATGGTGCATCCTTTTTTGCTTAATATTTGAACATATGTATCTCCCATATTATTAAAAAAGTTTTTGTTAACACCAATTTTAATTATGGCATAAGGGATGAAACATCACCCATGTAATCTTTCCCTATGGTTGGACACGCCTGTTTTCAACATTTTTGCAGTATAAATATTGCTGAGGAAAACATCTGTTTTTAATTGGAAAGTTTAAATTATTTATATTTCTTGTCATAACTGGTATCCTCATTTGTTCTTGTCTTGTTATGTTTATTATATTTGATCCTTCCTCGCTGTTTCCTTTGGATCATCCTCTTTTTCATTATTTTTCCCCTATGGTACTTTTTTTTTTTTTTTTAAGAGACAGAATCTTGCTATGTTGCCCAGGCTGGAGTGCAGTGGGCAGCTACAGCTTCCAAGTCCTGGGCTCTAGCAATCCTCCTACCTCAGCCTCCTGGGTAGCTGGGACTACAGGCATGTGCCACCGTGCCTGCCTCCCTGTGGCAGTTTTGCACGTATATGTTTTGCTTTTTACTCTATTAAGTGTTTCCTTTTAAATTTAGTACTTAATGGTGAACTACTCAGAGTTCTCTCCTAAAGATTCTAATTTTATTTCTTCTGTGCAATGTTGCTCAGCTAATTCTGCTGTTAAACCCATCTATCAAGTTCTTAGTTTCCTTTCTTATATTGTTCTTGATTCTACAATTTCAGTTTGATCTTTTGTCATAGATTTTATTTCTCTGGAATATTTCTCAGCCTATTTTTGCAGATTCTCAAAAGATATTCTCCATTTGGTTAAAAAAATTTTTATCAATTTTTGTCCTTTTTAAGGTTGAAGTGATGATATTAGGTAAATACAGATTTAGAATTTTTATATCTCAGTGGGGGAATTTGGCATTTGTCATGAATTATCTGTTTACTTTAAGTATATTTGTCTTTAAAATGTCCCTGTGTGATATTACTGTGGCTACATCAGCGTTTTTTCTCTTCTTTTTGAAGTATAAATGACATGAAGTGAAATGTAAAGTCTTAAAGTATTGCACTTCAGTGGGTTTTAACAAATTTATATACATGTGTAACCCACATCCCTATTAATATACAAAACATTCTCATCACACTAGAGAGTTTACTAATGCCACTTTCAAGTCAATCTTTTTAAAATTCTTTTACTGTAGTTGAGTACTTTTGCATGTGTGTGTGTATCTATATCCATATACATACATATACACATATATGTGTGAGATATATATATAGTCACACATACATGCACTATAGTATATACTCTTTTGTGTCCAATTTATTTCACTTCACCAAGGGTAATGTCTGTGAAATTCACCAACATCGTACCAGATATTTGTGGTGATTTTTGTTCCTGAGTAGTGTTCCATTATATAAATATACCATCATTTATTATGCATTCATCAGTTGATAGACATTTGTATTATTTCCAGGTTGGGACTATCATGAATAAATCTTCTATAACATTCTTGTAAAAGCATTTGTATAAACCTAAGTTTTCATTTCTGTTGAGTAAATGCCTTGGAAAGGGTAGGTGTATATTTAATTTTATAAGAAACTGCCAAACTATTTCCAAAAAGGGTGGACCATTTTACACTCCTACCACAAATATATGAGAGTTCTGCTTGTTCCACATTCTCAGGTTGAGGCAGTTCCCTTCTATTTTCAGTTTGCTGAGAGATTTTTATCACGAAGGTATATTGAATATTTTCAATGCTTTTCTACAGCTACTTATCATCTGACTTTTCTTCTTTAATTTGTTCATGAGTCTCCTTTAGTCTATTAATTAATATTTTAATGTTAAATGAACCTTATATTTC
This sequence comes from Indri indri, assembly GCA_004363605.1. Lineage (NCBI taxonomy): Eukaryota > Metazoa > Chordata > Mammalia > Primates > Indriidae > Indri > Indri indri. The sequence goes on along the minus strand of RJWJ010006364.1, from coordinate 10,582 downwards.
TAGAACAAATCTCACTTGGTCACAATATATTACTAATGTTATATATTGCTGAGTTCGATTTGCTGATATTTTATTAAGAATTTAGTGTCTTTGTTCAGAAGAGATAGTGTTCTGAAATTTTCTCATTTAGAAGGGTCTTTGCCTGATTTTGGTGTCAAGATTATGCTGGCCTTATAAAATGACTTGGAAAGCATTACTTTTTCCCTATTTCTATAGAATTTTCATAGTATTGGCATTATTCTTTCTTAAATGTTTGCTGGAATTCACTAGTGAAGCCATCTGAGTGTGGAGTTTTCTTTACAATGTTATCAAATACGAGTTCAATTTATTTAAAAGATATGAGGCTATTCAGATAGTCCATTTCTTTTTGTGTTAGTTTCAGTAATTTTCATCATGAAAGGAATTTATCCAATTCATTCAAGGTGGCAAATTTATTGGCATAAAATATTTCATGATATGCCCTTATCCTCTTAATGTCGATAGTATTTGTAGTGGTATTTCCTCTGTCATTTCTGATATTGGTAACCTGTAATTTCTCTCTTTTTTCTTGATCAGTTTAGCCAGAAGTTCATAATTTTTTTGTTTTATCTTTCCTTCAAATACCAACTTTTAATTTCATTGGTTTTCTCTATTGTTTCTCTAGTTTACATTTCATTGATTGTTCTTTCATCTTTATGATTTTCTTCCTTCTTAATATGATTGAATTTGCTCTTAGTTTTCTAGCTTCTTAAGGTGAGAGCTTAGATTATTGTCTGTTTTTCTTTTTAAGTTACTTCGTGCTATGGTCTGAATGTTTGTGTCCCCCTGAAATTCATATGTTGAAACTAAGAGTTGGAGCTGGGCTGGGCACAGTGCTTCTTGCCTGTAAGTCCAGTGCTTTGGGAGGTTGAGGCAGGAGGATTGCTTGAGGCCAGAAGTTTAAGACCGACCTGGGCACTGTAGCGAGATCTCATCTCTACAATAAATAAAAAATTAGCCAGGCGTGGTGGCGCAAGCCTGCAGTCCTAGCTACTCGGGAGGCTGAGGCAGGAGGATCCTTGAGGTTGCAGGGAGCTGTGATGACGCCACTGCACTCTAGCCTGGGCAACAGAGTGAGACCCTGTTTCTAAAAAAACCCAAAAAACAACAACAAAAAAAAACTAGGTGAAAATAAGTGGGCTCGGGAGAAGTGATAAGGAGTGATAAGGGTCGTGAGGGTGAAGCCCTTATGAATAGATTTAGTGCCCTTATTAAAGCTGCCTTGCCCTTTCCACCAAGTGAGGACACGGTGAAAAGGCGCCATCTATGAGCCAGGAAATGGGTCTTTATCAGACGCTGAATTTGCTGCCGCCTTGATCCAGGACTTTTCAGCCTCCTGAACAGTGAGAAATGAATTTCTACTGTTTATAAACCATTCAGTCTATAGTAATGTTCTAGCAGCCCAAATGGATTAAGACAGTTTAATTGAGGTTGAATTTAAAATACAATAAAACGAGTTATGAAATGTACATATACCTATGTGACCACTACCACAATAAATATATCGAATATTTTTATCTATCCAAAGAGTTTTCTCATGCCCCTTTGCAGGAAATCCCCCAACTTCAAGGCAATCACCATTGTGTTTATTTTCCATGACAGTTAAATATCTTCTTGTGTTACACTTCTTCATTAACAAATTAATTTTGAGATTCATCCATGTTATTGTTTGGATCAGTAGTTTGTAATATTCCATTTCATAAACATAACGAGTTTGTTTACTTATCGATAGACACTTGGGCCATTATAAATAAAGCTGCTTTAAATTGTTATGCACAAGCTTCTTTATAGACATATGGTTTTATTTCTCTTGGGTAAATATTGAAAAGTAGAATTACTGGATCATAAAATAAGTGTGTGTGTACATATAAGTATATGTGTATATGCATACATATATATATAACTTCATAAGAAAATAAAAAGTGTTTTCTAAAGTTTTTGTACTATTCTATAATCCTACCAGCATTGTGTGAAAGTTTTAGCTGCTCTACATCTTTACCAAAGCTTGATATTAACGTTGTTTTTAATTTTAGCCATTCTAGTGGGTATCTAGTACTACCTCCTTGTGATTTTAATTGGCCTTTTCCTGATGACTAATGCTGACCATGTTTTCCTCTGCTTATTGGCTATCCATATACATATATAAACATACATATTTATATATGTATGTTTATATATATATATAGTGCGTGTGGGTATTAAGTGTTCGAATATTTTGCTTATTTATCATTGAGTTTTTTATATTATTATTATTATTATTATTAACGTGTAAGATTTGTTTATATATTCCGGGTACCAGTCTTTCAGCAGATATATGTTTAATGGATATTTTCTCCTAGTCTATGACTTGCCTTCTCATTTTCTTAATGGTACTTTTGAAGAGCAGAAGATTTTAATTTTTATAAAATTCAATATATCCTTCCTTTCTTTCATAGCTTGTGCTTTTTGTTTCCTAAGACATCTTTTTTTGCCATAAGATCACAAATATTTTTTATGTTTTCTTGTAAAAGCTTTATATTTTCAGCTTTATGTTTAGGTCTGGGATCCATTTTTATTTCATTTTTCTGTACAGCATGAGGTAAAAGTCAATATTTTGTTTTGTTTTGTTTTTATTATTCATCGTATAGGTATCCAGTTGTTCCATCTTCATTTGTAGAAAAGCCTATCCTTTTTGTTGAATTACTTTGGTGTTTTTGTAAAAACAACTGTCATGTGCATGGGTCTATTTCTGGGCTCTAATCTGTCCCATTCATTTATATGCCTCTCTTTACGAAAATCCCATTAGGTCTTAACTGCTAAGGATTTCTAGTATGTCTTGAAATTAGATGGTATAAGTCATTTAAATTTGTTCCTAATTTTCAGATGTATTTTGGTTATTTTTTGGTTTCATTGGTTTTCTCTATTGTTTATTAATTTTATACATTATATTAACTTTCATTCTCATTGTTATTATATCCTTCATTCAATTTGTTCTTTCTATCTTCTTAAGATGGAAGTGTACATCATTGGTTTTAATCTTTTTTCTTTTCTAAAATAAACAGAACCAAAAATTTCTCTTTAAGCATTGTTTTAGTTGAAGTCATAAATTTTGTTTTATTATAATTATTATTCAATCCAAAATATTTACTAATTTTCCTTGCGATTTCTTCTTTGACTTTTGTGTTATTTAGAAATGCATTGCTTAATTTCCAAATATTTGTGGATTTCCTAGATACCTTGTTTTACAATTCAATTTTGTCGTAGTGCAATAATATTAGCGTAGAATTTCAATCCTTTGAATTTTACTTAGACTTTGTTCATGGCCCAGCATATGGTATATCTTGGTGACTGTTCATATGCACTTGAAAAAAACATATCCTCTGCAGTTGTGGAGTTATGTATGTGTCAATTAGGCTACTTTGATAGTGCTTTTCAAATCTATATTTTTACTAATTTTTGTCTCATTATTAAATCAGTGACTGTTTAGGGGAATTTTTGAATTTCTGACAGTAATTATGGATTTTTCAATTTCTCCTTTCAGTTCTACCAGGTTGTATTTTATGCATTTTGAAGCTCTATTATTAGACGCATACTCATTTTGGATTGTTATGCCTTCTTGATTGATTGGCACTTTTATCCTTATGAATTGTCCCTCTTTATCTCTGGTAATAGCTCTTTGTCTTAATGTCAGCTTTGTCTGATATTCACATAGCCATTTCAGTTTATTTTGATTAGTGTTTGCACAGTATATCATTTTCTATCTTTTACTTCTAAGCTACCTGTCTTTATATTTAAAATGTGCATATTGTTAAATATTGCTTTCCTATCCAATCTGCCAATCTGTGCCTTTTAGGGTGTTAATGTCATTTATATTTAATACAGTTATTAATATCATTGCATAGAAATATACCTTATACTTTTTTTCTATTTATCACATCTATTCTTTAGCCATTTTCTTTCCTTTTTTGGCCATGTTTTTTGTTCTAATTGAGGGTCATTTTAAAAATTCCATTTTTTCTCTCCTATCTGTCTTCAGCTATAACTCCGTTTCATTATTAATATTATTGTTTTTAGTGGCTGCACTGGGAATTGCAATACTTTTTTTTAACTTGTCATAATCTACTATGGATTAATGTATCATTTCTTATGTAATATACTAACCTTACAAGAATAGTCTTTAATTTACCCCATCTTTTGCGGTTTCATGATACATTTTATTTCTACATACATTATTATCCTACAATGTATAATTAGTTTGGCTTTAAACATTCAATTATCTTTTAAAAAGTTCTATATTTACCTATGTATTTACTATTTCTAGCTCTCATCATTCCTTTGTGTAGATTTGATTTTTCCGTTTGCTATAATTTTCCTTCTGCCTGAAGAACTTCCTTTAATATTCCTTGTAGTGCAGGTCTGCTAGTGATGAATTCTTTCACATTTTTCTTATTGGAAAATGCTTTAATTTTGCCTTAATTTATGGAAGATATTTTGTCTGACTATAGAATTCTAGGTTAACAACTTTTCCTTTCATCGCTTCAAAGGTTTGGTGTCTTTATCTTCTAGCTTGCTTTGTTTCTGAAGAGAAGTTGGTGCTCATGTTTACTCTGAGATGCTTCAGTATATGAATGTGTGTGTACGTGTGTGTGTGTGAAATGTATCCTCATTGTGGGTCATAGAGCCTCTTGAATCTATGGGTTATTTTCCTTCAGTTTTGGAAAATTCTCAGGCAGTATTACTTCAAATATTGCTTCTTCTAAATTCTCTTTCCTCTCCTTTTGAAGCAACAAGTTCTTTTATGTTAGATCTTTCTAAAACTTCCCAATATGTCTTTTGCACTGTGATTGATTTCCATTTCCGTTTCCTTTCACTCTCTCTCTGTGATTCATTCCACATAGTCTGCAGATCTATCCTCTAATTCATGAATCCTCTTTGCTTCTAACTAATGATTAATACAAGGCGACTTGAAAATTTTGTGGAAAATCGGAATTAAAAGATAAAAATGAAAAAATATATAAACTCAATTTCTCAACATACACTCCAAGACACTTTTGTAAATGGTAATGTCAGCCATTTGATCATCCCTAAAGAACTGAGGGTCCTCTGAATTTAACTACATCAACACAGTCATTTTTACAGTATTAATTGAAGAAAAATGGGTACCCTTTATAGATTTTTTATGATTAGAAAACAAAAAGAAATCAGAAGGAGCTGAATCAGGATGGTAAGGTGAATGCTCAATGATTTCCCATTAGAACTCTTGCAAAATTGCCCTTGCTTGATGTGAGGAATGAGCTAGAGAATTGCAGCGAAGGGCTCTCTGGTGAAGCTTTCCCAGGTATTTTTCTGCTAAAGCATTGGCTAACTTTCCCAAAATACTATCATTATAAGGAGATGTTGTCATTCTTTCACCCTCCAGAAAGTCAACTAGCAAGATGCCTTGAGCATCAAAAAAAAAAAAAAAAAAAAAAAAACTGTTGCTATGACTTTCGCTCTGACCAATCCACTTTTGCTTTAACTGAACCACTTCCACCTCTCAGTAGCCATTGCTTTGATTGCGCCTTGTCTTCAGAATCATGCTGGTGAAGCATGTTTCATCTCCTGCCACAATTCTTCACAGAAATGCTTCAGGATCTTGATCCCACTTATTTAAAATCTGTTCTTGTCTGAAGCTGATCTGGGAAGTAACTTTTGGCATGAATAGAGTAGAAAATTTGTTCCACTTTAATTTTTCAGTCAGAATTGTGTAAAGAATCAATTTAGATGTCTATGGTGTAGGCTGTTGTTTTTGCTGTTAATCATTGGTCCTCTTCAATCAAGGCACAAACAAAATTTTTTTCCTTGCAAATTGACGTGGATGGTCTGTTGCTTCAAGCTTCATCTTCAACATCTTCAACATCATCTCTTACCTCCTTAAAAATGAATTCTCCATTTTTAAACTAATGATATCTTTGGCACATTGTCCCCATAAACTTTTCCTAAAGCATTAATGATTTCACCATTCTTTCACCTAAGCTTCACCAAAAATTTGATGTTTTTTCTTGGTTCAATTTTAGCAGAATTCATGTTGCTCTGATTGGGACTTATCAAACAGATATTTTAACCTTCTTAGGGCCTCAAACTACGTCCTGTTCAGACATGTTGTAGAAAGTTAGTACAAGTTTATTTTGATCCAAAAGATTTTAAAATCCATGCATAGTTTTCTCATAATATGCATTTTTCATGAACTTTTTGAAGACCCCTAGTATTCTATGAAATTCATCTACTGACATCTTAATTTCAGTTACTGTATTTTTCAGCTCTCTATAATTTTTATTTAATGATTTTTTTTAGATTCCAGGTCAAGTTTCTACCTTTTCATCTATATTCTTAAAAATATGTCATATCTGTTAAAAAGACCATGCTAGATAACTTCAAATAACTAAATTTTCCATAAATACATCTTTATTGCCTTTCTTCTTTTGATTTTTAGTCATTTAGTGCCATTTCCTGAAATGCAATCTAATTTCTAATTGACACTAGACAGATTTTTTTCCCCTTGAAAACAGATCAGTTTTATCTGCTTTTCTTTTAAAAATATTTAAAATTGAGCAAATCAATTTCATCCAATCACAAATTGAAATTATTTGAGGGTGTGTTTCTGGAATTGTAAGGGTTGGTTTATTTATGGCTTGTCTTAATCCTTAAGTGCGGCTCTTCAGGTGTCTCAGCAGAAAGCCTATGCTTTCCTTGCTATGGCTGAACTCCAGTTTTTATGTTTCTAGGGCCATGAAACTGCTGAAACTCTGCTTAGCATTTTAGTGTCTTAGCAGTCACTTTCTCTTTGTTTCCTTGGTTTTAGGCTTCTTTCTGGGAGTATGTGCAACTTAAGATTCAACAAATGCTTTGAGAGAAAAGGCAGGCTCACTTCTCTGACGCTCCTTTACTTTGGTATTTTGGGCCCTCGATCCTGTCTACCTTGACAGCCTAGAACTCTAATTTTTGTCTTCCAGAATGATGAAACTGCCATTAGCCTTAGGCTGCCACTTTCTGCTCAGGTCTATGCTCCAAACCCTGAATTGGGGAGCGCCCCCAGGTGGAAAAGCAATGATGAATACGAGGCCTCAGTGTGTTTCTCTTCCATCTGATATCTTACACTCTCAGGTCCTGGCTACATTGGTTGTTCTCTTCCACCTTCAAGTACCTTGATTTATTTTTGGCATTTAACCAATTTTTGTAGTTGTTCTTTGTGGCAGAGTTGGTCTATTACAAGATATTCTGTCATAGCCAAAAAATATATTTGAGTGTATACTATGAATCATCTGTAATTATTTGCCACCTTCAATGAAGATGGACAATACATCTTTTCCCATCCTTATTTTACCTCCGGCCATCAGCTTTAATTGGTGTAATATGATAATTTTACCCAGTTAATTGTTGTTAATTTTATAAATTAAGAATCTTCTCTTTCAAGAATTATTTATGACACTTTCATTCTGTTTTGCAACCATATTTGCCACAGTTATTTGGAATAAATTATGTGCTTAAATGCTTTCAGTTGCTCATTACCAGTTCTTCCACACCATGACTTTATTATTTATGAGTTCTAAATTTTGATTCATTTTTTTTTCAGTTGGCTGAAGTAGACCTTGGAGTAATTTTTCAGGAAGAATGTATGAGTCAAACATTTTGTGAGTCCTTGCATAACTGAAATTATTGGTCTGTTGACTTCATATATGAACCACAATTTTTAAGTATTCAATCATTTACCTAAAAAAAAAAAATACTTAACCTGAGCAAAGCACTATGTTGGATGCTAGGAATACAGCTGTAGGCAAAATGTGCACAATTGACCTTTTTATAGATTTTACACTGTAGTAGAAAAAACAGACATTAACAGATGATTCTACAATTAATTACTAGTGATCATTAAGGCAAAGGAGAATGTTAAGGATGTCTTCCTTAACCATCCTATAAGAACCCATGCTCCACTGTCAGTCTCTAATTCTCTTACTCTGACTTATCTTTTTTCATAACACTGACATTTTGAGTAGCTTTGTATTTATTTGTTTATTGTCTGTTTTTCTCAACTGGCACATGAGCTTCTTCAGAGCAAATGTATTGTCATGTTTGTTGTTACATACTCAGAAATATACATCCTGTGATTGATGTGGTTGGTTGTGGCATCAAGGAAGGGAAAATGCTGGAGACAACTCCTAGGTTTCTGACTTAGACAGTAGGGTAGCTGGGAATACCATTCACTGAAAATGGGAAGTTGGAGGAGGAGGGCTTTGGGAAAGATTACGAGTTCAGGATTGGACAGGTAAGGCTTCAGATAGCCATGAAACATCAAGTGGAGATGTCTAGTAGCCAGGTTGTTAGGTGGGGATGAGGATATGCATGTGGCACAGACCAGTGAGAATAAAGAATAGAAACCGCAATAGTGAAAAATGGTGTTTTAAGGAATTTCCCTCCACTGGGACATGCACAGAGGAATGGAGAACCTGTCCACAGGTAACATTTCCCATTAGGGTAATAAAAATCACACCCCCTAGCACCATGACAGTTCCAGAGCCAGCCATACAAGGACAGAAAATGGGAGGGTACATGATTCCAGGAATCTCCACCCACTTTCCCAAAAAGACATGACTGTTCCACCCTCAGCTTAACATATCATTAGGGATTAGTGTAAAAGACAGACCCTTACCCTGGGATGATGCTGTTCCTTATTGGAACAGTCTGCTCTCTACTGACTTTAAGAGTGTACTATACTTTCTACACTCTTTAAACTCAGGGTCTTCTCCACTCATGAGGACAGACTTGTTCCTCTCTCTCTGGAACATATTTCACTTTGCAGTAAAAGCTGCTTGTGTGGAAGTGCTTTGTGTCTATCATCACTCCATTACACCAGCCCTGCTTGTGATTCTTTCAATCAAAGAGCCAAAGACCACAGGAGAAAAATGACAGAGTTAAGGTAGCCTCCTGGTTTCCTGCCTCCAGAGAAAGAGATGTAGATCTCGGTCTGCTACACACAACCGGATCTCTCTCCTGCAAAAACAGCAAGGTGAATCGGTGGAGATTCAGCGGGAGACACACAAATCTGTAAAAAGAATAAGGCGAATGGGAGATTGGAATGCAAAACCTGGAAAGCGTGGACAGACAATAGAGAGTGGAGCGTGAGATGGCGGTGCCAGCCGGGTCAGTAAGTGCACCGGGATAAGTCCCTCACGAGACAGTCTAGCTTCCCCACAGACTTACGAGCCCACCGAGAGGCAGGGGCTTTGTGTGAAGTGGATGTAGAATTGTGTCAGGAAACGTGGGGCCCAGTGGTGAGGGGATACGAGCTGGAAGCAACTTGAACTTCCCGGAGCTCTGTCAGAACTGCACCCGCCAGGGGAGGAGCTGGTCTGGGCTACCGCCGGAGGCAGTTAGGAGCCAGGAAGCTGGTCTCTGGCACCCAGTGGGTCCTGAACGGGGAGGTGATTACTGAGTAGAGGACTCTAACCTGGAAACTGCCGCTGGCGATTGGGACTGCTCAGGGTGGGCCAGTAGAAGTGAGAGCTATTGCTGGTCTGGCATGAGATTGGGGAGGGAGACATAAAGGAGATGGTGGGACACCCTGGTGACCCGACTGACTCCCTGATTGGGTACCTCCCAGCCCCTGAGCGGCTCCCTCTGGAGCCAGCGCCCTGGGGGCGGGCCAACGCCAGCTCAGGGCCCACAGCAGGTCGCAGTATGGTGCGGATCAGCTTCTTTCCCCCAGCCTGGGAGCCCTCGCAACCAGCTCGGCCCTTCCAGGACTTAAAGTTAATCAGCCAGGCCCGATTAATTGAGTGGTGAATTCTGAGTGCCTCCCCAGCTGAGAGGGAATTCTGAGGGCCTCCTTCAGCCTGTGGAAGCTGAAGGCGTTGGGGTGTTGGGCAGACGGGTGAGCCAGCCCCTCCCCCTGGCCAGCGTCTTTCCCACGGCCTGTGAGCTTGCAGCAGTGAGACATGAAACCTCTCTCCCTCTCTGCGACAAGCGCCAGTTCCTGGGGCCTTGGCACTGACCAATAGCTGACAGCCCAGTGACTTTCCTTGCCAGACCGGTTCAGGTCATCCGGTAGGATTGCATTTCCGCCTCCGGTCAGCTACCAACAGAGAAACCCGCAACCAGAGAATAAAAACCCCAGCAAGGGACCAAAACAAGCTCCCGAAGTAACCCCTCCCATCAAGAGAACCCTGGACAACAAACTAGCGGCTCCCTCTAGTGGCAGAACAAAACAAAAATAACAACGGACCCAGATGGGAAGGACCCAGCGAAAGATTTCTGGAAACATGAAAAATCAAATGGAAAGCACACCCCCAAAGAGGAACACCAGCCCTCTAGCAATGAACACTAACCAGGTCCAGAATACGAAAATGACGCAAGAATTCCAAACATGGATTGTAAGTAAGCTCAATGATATGCAAGGAAAAATGGATAACCATCACAGGGAAACCACAAAAAAAATCCAGGACTTGGAAGAAAAATTCACTAAAGAAATTGAAATATTAAAGAAAAATCAAACCGAACTCCTGGAAATAAAGGGCTTATTCAGGGAACTTCAAAACACTGTGGAAAGCCT